>ML817389.1:85045-107473 GCA_009831015.1 Picea engelmannii | reverse complement strand
ATAATGTCCAAGCATATATCATGAAATCTAGAGCAACCTAAGATACAACATAATCAAATGGCTTAAATATTGAAATGATGCTCACCATAATATTGACTTGTACCTCATGGAGCAAGGCCCACTGCCTTCCAGAATCCAGCTGATGTGGTGGATGTCCTCTACAAAACTGTGACCATTTGTGGTGTTGAGTGGGTTTTCCATCTGTGCAAAGGGTATTGTTGGTCATGTAGTCTCTCGGCACTCCATATCTGCAACCTGAGGGCCTTGAGACATAATCTCCTTAGTTATCCACAAAATGGGGATAACAGACATCATTGTACGTAAAACAGTCCTATTGACCTACTTCAATGGTCATTTGTTGAACATTAATACATTTATCTTATCTTACCTTATCTCCCACTGTTGACTTAATGGCACATATTTGGAGGTCGACCAATACACATTGCAGCTTTTGAGGAGCCTTTTGCCTTAGGCATTGTGACAATGCATCAAGAGTTGTGACATTGCCTTGGATGTTGTGACATTGCATTGAGAGTTGAGACATTGCATTGGGAGTTGGAGCATTTACCTTGGGCATTGGAGGCGGTCGCTAGCATGTGGATGTCCACCTTTGAGGATTTTGTTAATGGAGAGCTCACTTACCTTGGCACACATGTATGACATCTCATCATTTATAACATTGTTCATTGCCAGAGAGGGGGCATCCCCTTTTTCAAGGTGTTTGTTAGCATCTTGCACATGGATTGAGAAGTTAGTTGATGGTTTGACCCCTCACATTAGGGGATCTAACTACTAGCACATGATTTGATTGTTGTTACACCTTAGAGACCACCCTTGCATGCATAAATGGAGATCATTACTCTTCTATCGTATTTATCATTGGGATGTGTTACCCTCCAAGTTGCACTAGGATGCACTTGTAGTTGAGCAGCCAAAGTTGAACAAATACTTGTTCAAATCCAGTGTTCAGAAGTCCAGTCGGCCATTATGGCCCCTTTTCTTCTTCTTCTCTTTTTGCATTTTCCATACTCCATGGGGGAATTGTAATAAGATGAGCTAGCATGATGAACTTTGTAAAAGGCTTAGCCCCCTAAGACTTAATCATGAGTACATTACTCTAGAGTGTTTTTTTTACTTATTAAATATATCTTGCTTGAATTTTTTAAGCAAGTTATAATTTCTGATTTTTTTCACTCATCACCTCCAAAGCTGGAGTGTGTACTGATGGTTAGGCCTTAGTCTATGTTGTCTAAGTCTAGAGTCTAATGTATATTACCATGCTAATCATCCTCCTAGAGTCTTATGGAAATGCGCTACGTCCCCCTTAGGATTTTTCATGTTTTCTGCAAATAAAAAAAATTCCTTCAAAAACGGGATATTTTAATTGTAAATAATGTATAAGTTAAATAAGTGGCACTAGGAAGCATCATATGCCTTGAGGGTACTCATTTTTTTGCTTAGAGTACCCACTTTGTGAGTGAAAATAGTGATTTTTAATCACTAATAATCTATTTCTCTCACAAATAGTGAAATAAAAGACAAAATAAAGACAAAAATCAACAAATGCTATTTTTTGGGAAACATGTCGAGGACATGTTTCGAATTAACTCACCCTCTCTTTGAGTTCACTACGCCTTGTTGGCACTTGAGAGAGAGTTATGGGTGATTTGAGTGAGTTGTAGCTTGAGTTAAGAGAGATCTCTATGGAGAGGTGTGCCCCCCTCTCAAGAGGTGGCACACCCTTGAAGGGCGGTGCCTACCTCTTGAGAGGTGGCGACCTCTCCCACTTCTCATCTCTCACATGTGGCACCCCTATGGAGTTTGTAGAGAGGTGGCAGCCTTATACTCACACTTGTCTTTCATTTGCTCAGCATGTGGTGCGCCCCCCTCTTTGGGATCTTCACCCATTGAGCTATATAATAAAGCATCCTCTCCCATTGTAAACTATATTTGGAGACTTGGGATTATGCTGTTGTAATTCTTATAAGCTTATTGGAATAGAAATAAAGAAGACTTTGGAGGCCATACCTATGTATTGTGCAAATATGTGGATGTTCCATGTTCCTTTGATGTGTTGAGGTAACTGTAGGCTTCATTTCTTGCATGTATTTGTCAATTTGTCCTTCAATAACAAGATCTAGTAAGCTAGTTTGCATTTCTAAATCTTGTTGTTATTAGCATATGTGATTCAAGATTTCATGTTCTTATTGTCTGACTGACATGTTTTCTAGATCCCGTGTGTAGGGAACACCCATCTTTGACAAAGTACTTTGCAGGATCTTTATAAGTTTGCAAGGCCTTGGGATTGGAGAAGTGGAGGATTCTAGCCTGAATCTCCATCATCTTCAACCTTAGTCTACGGGAACAAAGTCCCTCTACAATCCACCAAGAGAACTCCATAGCCCAATATCTCTTTCCTTCCGGCACTCCTTTCTCTTTTTCTCAACAAAATTTAAAGAGTTCTTTATTACCTTATCTTGCATGTTATGGATCTAATTTCCTTTCTGAAAAATCATACATAGATCTTTTACATGCATGCTTAAATAGATCTATATCTTATGTTAACATTGCTATCATTTAAAAGCTAGATTTATCATAGAAATTCATCTTTTAGCAAGCTTTTTAATCTAAATCTTTAAAGGCTAAAAGGTAGTTTCTTTCAAAGTGCTTTCAATTCAATATTTAGCAAGTTTAGTGCTCTTTTGTTTGTTGTTCTGAACAGCAAACAAGACCACTTAGGAAGCTCTTCATTTAGCTTGATTATTGCGGTTGTAAATAGCTAGTTTAGTGCATTTTTAACTTAGAATTTTTTCCTGCAGTTTTGACTTTTTTCCGCAAGTTGTCCAAAGTGATTTTGGGCATCTTTGTGGGCTGTTTGCTTGCTGATTTTTGCAGATTTGTGGACATCCAAGAGGAGATGCTGGCCAATTTTTGAAGACTTGGACCATCCGGGACCCCCGGGAGCACCTATCCTCCTTCTTTAACAAACTCTGAAACTTGTAAGCTTAGTGGTCTTGTTCCTATAAGGGACCACAAGCATTTCCCCAAAAAAGAGATTGTAACATCAATAAAATCAGTGGGCTACTCAGTTCCTATTCTTAATCCCCCCTGGGGGATCGGTGTCCTGTTGTGTGATTGTCTCAGTTTTGCCTCTCTATGCTTTTCGTTTTGTTAACTAAAAAGACAAAATCGATCCTAAAATCAATCACATCACCGCAAAACAATTAGATTAGACTTCAATTTCTAGTTTAACTTAGAATAGATTTTAATTTCTGCAATTTACTTTCAGCAATTTCAAAGTTGGCAATAAACCATCCCCTCAGCTTCCCCTACTATTTTCTTGACCCCTCCTCTGCAAGCCTTGGCTTGATCTCTGGTGTGGGTTCCATACAGAACGGGGACTGGTCAGTGTGGATTTAGTTTAATAGGACAATCCAATCGTAGTTATTGCTAAATTCAGATCCTACAAACGAACTTGTGTGTGAAATCAGACGGGACCTTTGAGATCTAGGTTCTCCCCGTGTTGGACCTCCAGCATTGTTCTTTGTACCCAGTTAAGGGATAACTTCTAGAGTGCCAAACATTTAGATTAGATTTTGATTTTGCAATCACTTGCACATATTTTACACCCATAAGTGGACTTGCACTCACATAAGCCACTTCACAATAAACCCACAAACTTAAGAATTCATCTTAATAATAAAACTATCAAGAGCACTTGCAATACTTTTCTTCAGCAGCATCGTCTTACTATTGGCACTGGTCTCACTACATTTAATTTTCAGTATTTTACTTCAAGCAGTTGCAAATCTGAGTATTTTCCTTTTATCTTGAAGTAACTCATGGTTGAATGTGTCTCATTTACTTACTATCAATGAATGTATCTTTCAAATAGTGAATGAATTATATATGCTGCTAGTTTAAAATTTTAAATTGATATATTGCTCTTGCTTTCCATAAACTCCTAGATTTCCTTTTTTGGTACTTACCTTACTTAGCCATGGTTATATTTTAGGGACTACCCCCCTTGGCTTCGCTAGGAGTTGGCCTAGACGGAGGAGTTGAGGATCAGGTGACAGCACTTTGACTCAAGACTTGCCCCCAAGGACACACCCAGTGGATTGAAGATTTCTTCCACGCTACCCGAGATGTGTATAAGGCAGCAACAGGATGTTCTATATTGATGCATGTCTCACTGTATTAGGTTGTATGCACTTGTAATCCATTTCTCTCTTGACTGTTTTCTAACTTAGCATCGGTCAGCAAGGATGTTTAACACCTTTGATGACAGCTATAGTAGACTTCCGCAGGTGACAGTGATTACAAAGTTACTGGTGCTGAAACTTCCTTGTGACAATTAAATCTAATCGACAACAGATTTCCAACAATGCTAGTGGTAGCTGTGGGGCATCAAAATCAATTTGGGTGGTGGATATATATTTCAAGCAGCGGTTATATTTCAGATAGGAAAGTTTGTTCAGCGAATACATATTCACGTTAGCTATAACCTCAAATGGTTCCTCCAGTAGTTTGTAGTTGCAGATTGTGCAAACAGTGACAGCTTCTCTTCTATTTCTGGTATCTTCCTACAGCTTAATGAAACAAAAGTGAATGTTTTTTATCTGAACTGTGTTGGGAAGGCTGGCATTGAATCTGATTTGTAATGGTCACGAATTACAAAAGCATTTTTAATGAGTATGGTTATTAATGTAGATGACGGTGCCTACAATTCCCACAGATAGCAGGAAGGATCCTTTGATACCACTTGTCAGAGACCAAATAATCTATATGGAAAAATAAGCATTCATATATATGATAAATAGATGATAGAAGGTGAATACGGTATACAATATTTGCAGCTATTTATACTTGTAAAAGGGTGAGGTCATGATGAACAATTCCTACCCTTTATTTACAAATGGGTGATTAATTAGGTATGTGACAACACAAGGGAAAACAGACCTGCAATTCATAAGAGTAGTCTATCTTCCTAATATTAATCTTAATTGGCAACCTCGGTTGGAGTGGAAGACTTTTGCAAGGAAAAAGGCCCTTGTAGCCTCAGACATGTTGATGCTCATAGACCTACAAAAGCTTATCTCCCCAGATGAGTTGTACCAGATGAATATTCAAATGAGGACCCCTATTTGGAGGGATTGGCAGTGGTCTTCTGATAAACCAATTCAGACTTTTGATCCTAAGAGGTATCTCTGCTACATAGAAGAGTTCCCCTTGCACCTACACTGAATGCCAGATGGACTTCCTTGGACCCAGAGAGTAGGTAGATTCAGAGGCTTCACATTCTGTGGTCCCTGTGTATTTCATACAAGCTGCACATATTCACCTAGATGGTTATTTATCAAGGACTACCATGAAAAGCCCGCTTAGCCAAAAGCGGATTCACAGATGATCAGTGTCTTGTTTGTGGCAAGTTGGAAACTAACAAGCATGTTTTGTGGGAGAGCAGACTAGCCAGAAGCTGTTGGCACAAGGTTCAGCAACAATTGCCTGCCATATTCCAGGGCAACATTCACTGGACAGATGCACTAGTGGGGAACTCCAGAGTACAAACATTTGTTCCTATAAGTGTTTATGGGGCTTTGGCATTGCATTTGGGTATCTGCTATGTTCTCAATCTGGAAAATGAGATGTAAGTGTTCTTTGCAAACTGTGAGAGCTTTGTTCCTTCTTTTGTTAGGACTTGCCAGGAAGAGATGCACTTCCAGATATTGGCCAAAGGCTATTTGTTGATTAGAGATGCCAAAAATGTTGATGTGCTTCCTTACTCTGACCTGATCTCTGTCCCTGTAGCGCTGAGAAAGAGCTTACATTGATTGTACATTCTTTATTGTAAATATTTGCTATGTTCATATAAAAGGTATTTCCTCAAACCAAAGGGTTAGCTCAATCTATTAATGCCAATGTCACTGGGCATTAGGCTAGTTCTGTACCAGCAAGTGCCCGGTTTGAATCCCTTGGGTGAGGCACACTAATCTACGGTTTACTAGGGATGCCATCCACAAATGTGGGGAGGCATCCCTTGGGCTTCCCTGCAAGGTTTTCCTTGGAAAAAAAATATTTCCTCCAAAAAAAAGTATTTCCTCAAAATAAAATATTAATCTTGTCGAACAAATGTATTGTAAAACAACCAAAAAACTATAAAGCACCACCTTTACCTTTAACATGCAGCAGCAAGGAATATAATTCATTAGAAGGCAAACCTGTTAGTATCAAGTCCATATTCCAGCAATGTGCAATGGATACGGTCAGCTTTATCTTGCGGGATAGCAGCAGTCCTGCAGTGCTCCCAAGGACCAACAATATTAATAGCCTAGAAGCAAACCACATATTTATTTTACTAGCAAAGCCAGTTGTTCAAGAAAACTGATACAGATAATTCTCATAAAAGATATGGAGATTACATTGATCGGCGATAAATCCGATTCACCTGCTGTAAAGCTGATGTGCTACTTAATCCCTTCACTCTTTCCTGTTCCAAAGGTAATGAAATCGTAAAAGTCGTAAACTTTGGGTATGCAAACTTTCCATTTCACTCAACCCTAACAGCACCCTGAAATGGTACCTGTAGTGCCTGTTTGGATGCAGCCTCCTCAGGTAGCTGATAATTCTCTTCAAACTGCAGATGTGAAAATCTGCGTAGCTGAAACATAAAATATAAGAACATAACTAAAGCTGTTACAGAACATGTGAGAACATAGACCATGAAAGCCGCTTTAGTTGAGCAGACCTCCAACTCACTTTGAAATAGAACAAATACAGAATATAATCATATTCGTACCTATCTGTTTCTAGTATCTACTTTAAGTTTTGCCATGAAAGTTGATAACTTACAGTTTCTTATGGAAGAAATATAAAGAACTTAAAAATATTTCCGCTTTTTTTCTGTTTATTAGCCATTTGACAGAAACCTCAAGTGTCCTTTTCTTAGCCAATTCTCTACAGGCCATTGTATACTTTTGACTATTACTTCTTTTAGCAAAATTTTATTTATAACTTCAGCATATGATCTAAAGTAAAGTGAAGGCCTGCCTACATTGTTCGTTGCATGTGATAGTCTGAAGCCACACCATGAAAACTTGCAATCTGCTACTAGGAAATTGTATTGATGCACTTGTTCTGAAAGAAGAAAGAAAGAAAGGAAGAAATTCTGTCAATGACCGAAATGGGTCCATGGGACTAGAAAGTACAACTATTCATAATGACAATGTGGGAGTGCCAAAGGAAACTCATAGGCACAAAAATAAGTAGAAATATGGATAATAAAGAGTATAGAGGGGAATGAGGTGTTAATTTAACTTAACCTAGCACCCGGCTAATAATTTCGAATAAAATCACTTTATTAATTAAAAGCACAGCTAGGTTACTTAACCAAATAAATCAGCGGAAGCATAAAACTGAAACCAATCACATTGCACAAGATATCTGTGTAAACACCCCTGGAAAAAACCCCGAAGGGAAAACCAGATCTGAGTTAATTTTATTAAAAAAATCCTGGGCTCCCGTCCTGGGATAATGGCCCATCAGAGAAATACAATGCAGCAAATAGCCCAGCCTACTTGGCTGCTATCTCCCTTGCTGCCCCTTTGCTCCTTTCCTCAGCTCTGCCCACTCACACTTGGATGAAATACTCTCCACCCAATCAATGAGATCTCCTCACTCCGTGTGTGACACGATTACATGAGCAAAGAATCCCTCTTTGCTCCAATGTACTCTATGTGTGCCTCATCCTCTCACTTAGGCTGCCTTGTATTATGTTGAGTTAACCCTAAATCCAAAACCCTAGATCTCTTAAAGTGCTCAACGGATGAGATCTAATTTCACATTCACTTTAGATCTAACGGCTAGGACTTAACCAACTCACTTAAGTTACTAATGCCAAATACTTAGGCATTTAACTTAATTAACCACATTAATCTAAAAGGTCATTCACATTAATAATTGACTCATAAAGTGAATTTCCTAAGGTTCTTGAGAGGTAATAAGGACGACTTCCACATGCTAGACACCAAGCCTATGTGGAAGTACATGTCCAATGCTAAATACATCAACATGAGGTAAACCCAAGAAAAGAAACAGAAATAAGTATCGTTCCATGCAAGAAGATAAACCCTACTCTGCACCAGAAGTAGAAAAGGAGCTAGTGTCATCATCATCAACAATCACGAAGGTATTAATTCAGAGTCTAAGAATGTTTTCGAGGGAGTGAACCAAGTTGGGTGATCCTCGAAGAATGCTGAGTGCTAACTATTGGAGCCCTCCTAACATTTGAGGCCGATGAGAGAAACCTAGTGATGGGACACCTGACTGCTCGACATAGATTGGCAAACAGTCCAACACCAAAGTCTAGTGCTGGAACGGGTACATCTTGGGGATATCACCATAGATGATATCGGTTTCCCAACAGAACGAGAGAAGGGGTACTATCCCATTGATCTACTGCTTGTGTCCATGGCTGAAGAGAAACGTGTCTAACAACTCAAGAGCCTTTCCTAACATAATGCAAGCATTTTGAGTGCATTCCCCCACGTCCTAGGAACTAGTCAAATGCATGTAGTGATCATATTGAAATACATCATTGAAAGAGGTACTTTGCAAAGCTCTGGTAGCTAGAAATATATCTCTTACATTCTACTTTACATAATTACACCACCAGTCACTAAGTTATTTGAAGATTCAATAATACAATGCTCAAAATAAGAAAAATAATATTCAAAATACTTTAAATGATTGAAATTTCACAACGTCATTTCACTGACTTCAAATTTGTATAGCTATAACTTCTCTTTCATCAATGATACCAGTTTCATCACTAAAAATATCAAGATATATCTAAGGCTTTTTTAGGCAACTTCAAGATTACAAAGTTACTCCAATATTTGTCCCTTGTCAATTTCTGGTCTTTGCCACGTTCTTTGAGACAGCGCACGTCCTACCACTTTGCTGGTGGACATCTCACCACCACAAGGTTACAGAGTTATTCCTGCTCCTTGCATGGTGCTGCCCCCAGCCCAAATTGAGCAGCCAGACACCCATTACTATAATCTTCTCTTCAGCCTCTGATGCTAGGAGAGTTTTGACGGACTGCTCACAAGCTCCTCCCAAGATCACCCAGCCAAACCCTCTCAGCCCCAGGCACTCTTGAGAGGACATGTTCAAGCTTTGCATTGACTACTTCACAGTGATAGATGTTTATAGGGACATATGTACTCCTTTCTCTATCTCTATCTCTAATGTTGAGTAGTTTTTTCTCTCTTTCTAGGGCCTACCATTTTTTCTTATTCTCTCATTTGTATATTTTCATCTTTAGCATTTAGGAGAGATCTTGGCACTCCCATAGTCCAATGTTGATTGGCTATATCTCCTAGTCTCATTGACCTATTCTTTGGTCATTTGTGGACATTAATAAAATCATCTTATCATATTTATCTTTGACATATCTGGTTCATCTTCGTTGATGACACAGCCCTGCTTTTGTTGAACATACAACTGCTGGAAATGTTTGTTTACTTGTTCTTAATTAATAACTTCGTTTTTGTGTACACCACATATCTTGATAACTAGCCAAGTTCATTAAACACCAACTGCATACTACATACAAGTCTATCTAGTTCAGGAGATTGATCAAGAACCAAGTGAAGAAATTGATTAAGTTTGCATGCTAGATGCTGTCATAAATCTCCAATTTTGGTGCTGAAAAATGACACATTGCCTCCTTAGTAATCCATTCCAATTTATTGGTGAGTAGGATAAGATCCGCATCTTCTTTCTTGTTGTTACCAATTCAATGTAAATTTTTCTAACATAGGTGACTGCTTTCCTAATGTTCTCTCATTAAATAACTCAAAAACAGAATTTATTTAACAGCAGAAAATTAAATTCTAAATATTGCATGAATCACACAATAGCTGAAAAGTGAACAGCAGAAGAAATAAAACACATACACAGGGATTTCTGCTTCTAATAAGCTTTTCACTCCTTTGATCAAAGCTTACAAGGTGACCTCTGCAGCCTGCTTGAACCAGCAGCTGCATGGTCATAAATATCTCCTAGATCTGAAGTGTATGGCATGTGTAGGAAAGGGTACAGCTACAGCAGTAGGGCCTGCTCTGCTTCTGCCTTTCCTGGACAGCAAACTGCTCTCTCTCTCCTCTCAACACTGAACCACACTCCAGCAATCACAGAAGATAAAGTACAGCCGGCAAATGTGAAGGTGTACAGCCTGCACATGGAAAAGACTGCAACAGCAGTGTATAGTCTGCTGTACTTGTTAATCACTTCAGCAACTGCTCTTCTTCTCCTTGAATGCACTCTGCCCTTCTCCTGCTCTCTTTTGCTCTATTCTCATGTATGATTCACCTCTTCCTCTCTTGTCCTATTTTTTCTTTGAGATAAAAACTAATCTCCTCAATCCTAGCTGCCACCTATCTTAATCTTGAGATGTATGGCTAAGATTAAATTCTAATCTAAGTGAACTCATTATGTGCTCTGCTTCATTCATTTTTCTGGTTTCTTTTGGAATTTATTTTGGTTTAAAAGATCAATTCAAACTCAAAGATCGTTATGATCATTAACCCTTAAAATTAAATCACAAACAATATATTATAAGTGCTCAATACTGTATTTATAAAAATACTCATAAGGTAGGGTAACACTGTACAATGATCCCTTTATTGAAGGAATCCACTTCTGTTCACTTACCTCTTGGAAGAGGCAACCTCCCAATGAGTTAAGCTCTAATACAATGTATTCTAATACATGCTCCATAAGGAGGACTCCATCCTTATTTAAGCTACTAAAGAACCCTAATCATAGCCACCAACTAACTACCTTGTGGACCTTCTTTAATGAGGCCACATTACATTTATTCCATGCTAAATAACTAGTGAGCTTTATTTTATAAGAACAATTATAGTGGACCTAGTCCACCTTACACTGAATGGCCACCATAACTACACTATTATTACTCTAGTAGGCCCTTCCACTCCCCATTACACCCCTAGGGAGGATCCCTACACTCCATCCTCCTTCAAAAAGCATCGCCCTCAATGCTTGTAGAGAGGATGTACAACCATAACCCAAGGTCCCACAAGCAAGCACTTACTACAATGCTCAAGACTCAAGTAGTCCAAGGAACTAAGGTCTCATGTACAAGAGTTAGCCGCAACACTGAAGTAGTCTAAGAAGCTCGTCCATAAACCTGGGTCCTCTGTAGGAGTGTTAACTGCAATGCTAAAGTAGTCCTCGAAGATCGTCCCTAAGCCAAGGTTCCATGGACAAGGACTAGCCTCAAAGTTGAAGTAGCCCAAGAAGCTCCACCATAAACCTAATCCCATGTTTAGTTGCCCATGCTAACTCCCAAATGATGACCCCTCAGTGTGATGAATGGCTGAGTATTGTGCTCCAAATGCCCACCACAATCATGTGGAACCAAATAAATAGAATCATCCCTATCCAAAAGATCATACACAGAGTTGTAAAAGGTCAATTGTGGATTTCGAAGGAACATTGCCATGGAGAATATGCAAGCTAAAAACTGGGAGTCATAACCTGTTCCTAACTTCCCTCAATAATGTTCCCTTCATATGATGGAGTGCAATCGTTCCCTTCATATGATGGAGTACAATCATCAAAGAGACGCTAGAAGTAGTTGTCTTGCCAAAAATGATAGGTGTTTAGATACCAATCAACACAAGCATCCTTTAAATCACTCCCAGCATCTATATCATTGGTATACTCTCCTCGGTTGATAGGATACATCACAATAATACGACTTTTCTCAAATGCTTGGAATACACACCAGTGGATGACATTCTGCAGGTTGCAAATCAATGCCTCCAATTGCTCGTCCCCCAACATTGTCATTCTATAGTTCCGTTAGGGTTTTAAGGTGGCAAATTTTCAATGGCCCTAACTACCTTGATAGGGATCGAAATTTCTATTATGACCACAATCTGGAAACGTCATGGCCACTCTGCTTCAACTAACGCTAATTTGGGCTGCAATCTAGGTGCAATCACAATTGAATTTGTATTTCATATACATACATACATATATATATATATATATATATATAAGACTTGTTGCGCCGAAGCTAGCAGCGATTATAATCCCTGTATTTTTTGGACTTCCTCAAAATAGAGCATATTTCAAGAGTAACATCTATAGAGAATAGGGGACTTCCCAATCGAGGGTTCCAAGTATTTACCACTTCCCGTTTGCAAGAATAAATCATTACAAACTGTTTGCAAAGGATAATGCAAAAACGAAACATAATTAACTATAATGCATAACTCGCCCCTCACTGAATGCAAAGTCATCCAACGTTTACTGAGAACCCGATAAGATTCTTAATTCTACTTCTTTCCTGCCTCTCGTTAATGGAGGAGAAGGGCGTGAATCCTTTTTTAGAACTTCTGCAAAGGAAGGAGATTTAGATGCTTCAGGATTCTCCTCACCCTCCCTTTTTTCACCGACCTCCTCCATCAAGAGCGTGGGGAGTTGCCGAGATCTAGATTGAAATCCCATCCTTGATGGATGGTGGCGTGGCCTCTAGTTTTGGTTTTGAATACTTCGCCTGTGAGGTTGCGCAAACCCCAGTTGAGCTCTCATCCCCAATATTTGAAGTTGCATTTACTAATTTCTTTTGTTCTTTTGTTCTTTTGTTCTTTTGTTGAGGGCTCTGATTTGCACTCTGAGAATCTTCCTCAACCGATTCCTCTATCTCCTCCTCTTGAGATTCCAAAACTTCATATCTATTATTGGAGAGATTAGACGACCGTGATTGAGACCTATTGCCTAGTTGAGTTCCCCTAAGCCAGTGTTTCTTATGCCTTCTTGAAACTTGTTAGAAGTCTTACTCAACCTTGTTCTGAGAAGTAGGCTTAGATGATGGTCGGGCTTCTTGGGCTTTTGGATAGCTTTTAGCAAAGTGCCAATACTCATGGCAGGAGTTATATTTGAAAGGAACCTGCTCATAATCAAGGGCTTGAAGATGACTCCAGCCCTCCAAATTGAGTTGAATCACCTCTAGCAATCCCTTTTCAAAGTCCATTTCCACACATATTTTGGCACATGTGAAAATATTACCCTTTGGCTCAATATGGGTTATACAACAACCCACCTTGTCTCCAATGGCTTTAAAAGAGTCATATCCCCAGAGGATGAGAGGAAGGTGTGACAAGATAATCCAAACAAGAGCAGTAGAAATTTCCATGTCATGATTAAAGTCAAGAGTCCAGTGGGAAATGAACATTCCACTAAGATCCATGAAATAAGGACCCGATCTGTAGATCAAGTCCCTATCTTTTGTATTTCCAAATAAAAACACATAAAAACCATTCCCATAATAGCTTGCATAAACAAGATTTGGAACAACCCAATTCTTAGAGACCCACTCCTGAACAAATCTAGGACTGGGCCAAAGGCCTGTGAACTTACCTACTAGACTTTTCTCCTTCAAAATAATGGTGTTCCTTTCTTACACTGAAAACCCCTTATCCGGATGGGGAATCGATTATGATCTTTTCTCAAATCGGCTCTTCTCACAACATTTCTCACCAGCTCCTTGGGAGGCTTTGACCAAAGCAGCAAAAGCTTCCTCATCAGAGATAGCAAGCTCGCCCATGGATCCCATGCTCAGCGAATATAATGAAGGCTTGGATCTATGAATCACACAACGACTTCATGAACACAAAACACGCATCAGCTCAGGCGACAATTAGATCATCTCACCCCTGAATGATCCAACAAGAGACTCGCTTCAGTGTAGGTTCAAAGCAATGGTTGATTCAAGTGGTGGCGTCTGTGGCTTCTGTTTCAGGTAGTGGCTAGGGTAAACCCTAGTTGCAGACCTTCTGCTTCGATTCCATTCTCACAGCTTTTAATGCAAGTGGCCATCATTTAAAAAACCCTAAAAGAATTGATTTTAGATCAACAATACCTCCACTTCTCAAACTCCTATTAGAAAGGTTTTTGGGGAATTGGGTTTTTTTAGAGAGGAACTTAGAGATGCAATTAGTTTCTTCAAATTCTAAATAGAAAGATACATAAACAGATCTGAGTGTCATAGCCCTATTTTTCCCTTTGAAATTTTGCAAAATACTAAGAAAAAAATTATTCCTTTTTGACCCCAGAAAGAGCTTTGATACCACTTGTTATGATCCTTAACCCTTAAACTTGAATCACCAACAAAATATTCAGAAATGATCAACACTTTATTGATCAAAATACCCTTAAGGTAAGGCAACACCGTACAATGATCCTTTTATAGAAGGAATCCACTCATGTTCACTTGCCTCTTAGAGGGGGCAACCTTCTAATGAGCTAAGCTCCAATACAATATACTCCAATACATACTCCATAAGGAAGACTCCATCCTTAATTATAGCTACTAGAGAAGCCTAACCATAGCCACCTCCTAACTACCTTGTGGACTTTCTTTAATGAGGCCACATTACATTTATTCCATGCTAACTAACTAGTGGGACTTATTTAATAATAACAAATATATTGGAACTAGTCCACCTTACATCAAATGGCCACTATAACTACACTACTATTACTTCAGTGGGCCCTTGGGCCCCCCATTACATTCGTAGGGAGGATCCCAACAAAGACTCATAGGAAACCATGTGTCAGATGAATTATGAGTCCTTATTCAAAAATAGAAATCTCCTAAATATGCATGGGAAACTCTTGAATGGATTTTCTCCAAAACTCATGAAGATTAGGTTATTCAACTTAAGAACCAACTTGCTCCACCGTAGGAAACTATTGCCCAGTGGAAAAATGTTAACACGGATCTTAAGGAATACAATTCCTTACTATAAGAATCTATTACTAAATTTTTTGACAAGTAGCAAAGCATGAAGAATGCTCATGATCTCCTACTTAAACAATTAGTTGACAAGAACACAATTCAAACTTGTAAGATCTTACACAAAAAATACATAAATTCAAAAACACTAAGTAAAAGAAGGAAGATGTACCTGACACCTTGCAAAAGGATATTCAATCCTCATTTCATACAACTTTGGAAAGATACTTTACTCACAACTGATGATCAAAATACAAAATTTCCATTAACATCCACGATAAGAAATAACAAGATTAGTGCGCTATTGTAGACAATGTAGCCCTCATAGGCTTTTTTATGCCATTTCCATCGTTCCAGATCCAAATACAAGACCCCCACCCTAAGTTTCATCATGTCATCAGTAATGCCATGGAGGGAGAAGTAATGCTCCATCTAGGTGACCCATCCTGATGGGTCAAAACCATCAAAGTTGCTCAAATCCGTTTTAGGAAAACAATGCCCTATGTTATTATCCATTGGTTTATGGTTGTAAGGATTGGAAGAGGGTTGTTGGTGGCTAAATAGTCCTGAGTTAGAAGTTTCTCCATGGTGTGGCTCAATGTGTTGTGCATTCCAAGGGTCTTCTTTTGGTATGCCTTGAACTGGCATAAATGCCAACTTCCCATCAACATCTTATCTAAGCTAGCTAGGGTTTGTTGACTTTTTTGCTCCAATTTCTCATCCAACTTCTTATCCCAATTGTTTTATGGTCTTTTGAATGTGTTGAAGCTGGCCATTAAGAGTCATGTATTGAGCTTCCAAGTTCTCTAACCTGTCGGCAGTAGATCGAGTGGTCATATTGTCTGAGGTGGTTTATAGGGCTCCACCATGGGTGAGCTCACTGAAAAAGGTTATCGGGTCTTGAGGACAACGAAGTGTCAGGTGCTATAGCTCTCTGATATAAGTGCAAGGTCCAATAGTAGTACTCGGGCCAATATCTCAGGGTAACTAAGGAGGCTCAACCATGCCCTTAGTCGTACTACCCGGGTACTAGAGAGTGATCTCCTCGAGTGTTATTCTCGGTGTACTATAGCAACAAGACAATTGATTAGTTTATCTAAAGTTGGTTTCAGGTATACCTACGAGACTTCCTATATACTCGAGGGTACGTGGAAGTGAGATTCCATATACGGGTATTGTCTTATGCAGTACTGCTCGAAGGGGTAACCAATAAGGGTTACAAGGTTTTCCAACAATGCGATTACATCCTACATGTATTCTTCCTCGACCATAGTTTTACCCGCTAAATGACATATCACTGTGCTATTTAGAGATGTCGGAACACATTTTTTTTAAATTCAAAAATTTAAGAGCTCATTGACCCAAGAAAGAGCTCTACAATCACCGGAAAATAACATACTTTTCAAGGTAGGGTTTGAGGCCGAAAATATAAAATGATCATAAATTCTGCTATACTTCTTGGATTGGCTATTATGATCTCAATTACGAAATGCCACGACTTCTCTGGATCTTATTAATAAAGAGGACCCTTTTTACAATGAGTCATTGTTAACTAACTATTTCGTGGGCCTTATTCAAAGAAGTGGCCTCATACATCAATAAAGTATCCTAAGTAAGGGAGTTAGGGTAGGACCCTAACATGAGATGTGTGCTTTGAATAGGGTGTAGAAGAGGTCTTGGGAACACTTTGACCATGTCTTCATCCATAAAACACTAAAATACCCCTTGAAAGGATAAGCACTCCTCTATTCTTGAGACATGTTCTTTCATAAATGTGCAACAGGTGGATAGGGGTCCATTAACCCCTCAAATGATGCATGCGTGCCACATGTATAAGGCGCTCTCCTTCCTTGATCCTTTGACCAAGCAAAACATTAATGAAGTGCCTCTAGAGGTGGTGCTCCTGGAGAATGTGCAATTACTGGCCGTGATCTAGAGCACCTTCATAAAAACAATAAAATACAATAACCATCCTCTTGGGGAGTGCGCAAGTATCAAGGGTAAATCTGCCATGTGTCCTCTCCTTAAATGACCTTCAAGCGTAGTGACCTAGAGATGCATGCTTGCCCCTCCAAATAGGGAAACAATGTCAAGTGTGAACCATAGACCAATCAAACAAATGGAGAGGTCTTGAGAAAAGTGCCAACAATGGTCAAGGGTTGATATAACTACCCATGATCTGGGATGCCCTTCATGAAAACTTGCATCCTTTTATCAAAACCATGATAAAATATAACTTGTATTCGTCCAATGTGGAACACCTCCTTTAATGATAACCCTTTGACCTTGAAACAAGCAATGTTATGCCACATGTCACCTCACAGCTAGGACGCTCCTTATGAGTACTCCTTAATCAACAATAAACCACACAATGCTCCCTGGATGATGGGTGCTCTTCCTACTATGGATGAAAATGCTCGTGGAAAGTGTCGAGAGGCTCATAATGCATCAAATATATAACATTTGCTTTGGGGAAAGTGGGATACATCCTCAATGAACAAACATGAAAATATGTAGATAAGGGCTCCAAAGGTAAATGTCTACCACATGTGCAACTCTATCTCGAAATATGTAAAAGAAAAGATAAACCATCCTGCCAAAATATACATGTCTTTGTGCAATGCTGTGAAAAGAATGTCTCTGAAAATGCAAATTGGATTTTGCATTTTCCGGTGGTAACATTACCCAAACAACTAAACTTGTACCTTGAGGAAGCCTAGTTATTAGCCCTAAAAATATTATTATGAATCCACAAATAGATTCAGATTAAGATTCAGAACCTGGCCTACACACTGACATGGTCAGTAAATATCTCAGAAACCAGAACGACATGAACCACATTTCATATTGGCCATAATTTTAAAAGTAATAAGCACAATAGATCCTTGGTGAAAATGTAACAATAACTCAAATGACTTCTAAATATTACATGATAGTCTTGCATTCAACCCTACCACTTCCCACAAAAGAATCACTCCTATCTAATGGTTCAATAAAGAATCTGAGTAAAAAGGCTTCAACTCTCAACAGCCATCTCTACCTGCTTTCTTTTCTAGACCTTATCTCAACTGAGTCTCAGCTTCAGAATGTTTGTATACATTTTGTTTCCGTTACAGCAAAGAAAATATGATGTCACTTGGATTTTTAGGTGTCTAAATAGTTAAACTCGTGCCAGAAATTGCTTATATTATTCATGCATCTAAAAATCAATTAGTGTAGCTGCACTTAAGTTTAAAATGTGCATACAAGATAGATAAGTACTGAGATAAACACATTGGTATAACAACGCACATACCTCTTCTCCAAGCTCCTCTCGCATTTCTAAAACTCGTTTGACTAGCCACTGAATAACAGGATATACAGCTTGGTAATCTAGACCCTGAATCTGATGTGCTTGAAGAGGGTAAGGACATGCCATATTCATCAATGCTGCTTCAATGGCTTCTCCAACCATGCTGCTTTGTCAACATTGAGCATAATTTAGGCACAATAATTTATACAGTTTTAAGACCCTCTAAATGCATTTAACTGCATCTATACACATTTACACTTATTAAATAAAATCTTGTGACATCAGTGTGACTCAAATACCTACTACTTAGCTATCTTCATTTTTATGTGCATCAAAATGAGGATAAATCCCAATACAGGTGCATAACATAATAGCTGCACTCCTCATTTTTATTTATTAACATTAACTATTTTCCACACATTGAATTGAATTTTCTCATGAAAACTGTAATCTATAGGAGAAGAACAAAACTGCCAGTAATTCTTTACAAAGAATGAATTGATATCAATTCCTACATCCCAAGTTATGCACTCACACAATTGTCTAACATGGTCCCATTTCAATTGGTCTTGATGGTAACAATTTCTATTTGCATCGTTGCATTTGTTATTTTTGGAACAAATTAATATTATATTTCTTTAATGCTGAGAACAGAATGCTGAGAACAATCTTACATTGTTGACCAAACCACTAAGTCAAATTTGAACCCACCAACTTCCCCTACGTAAAACACTGTAGTAGTGTAACTTCTCCACTCAAAGTACCCTGGCAAAATATTACAGAATGGCAGACATTTTATATTATAATATAAGAAAGTCAAGGGATCATTTGCTCTGCTTCCAATTTGGTATCTATGGTATATGGACACAATGTCTCATAAAATTCAAAATAGCGTAATTTAAACTCCTTAGAATACCTGGATACCACTAGCACAGCTCAGCCCACCCTGATGAGGGTGAATTGTAAGTTAATCAACCTTTTCTCTTAAAACTTAAAAGAGATTTGGTTGACCTGTCCACACTGTACCTCAGATCCAACATATGCCTACATTATGTTGGCCATAGCACTCCACACTTTTAGACCAAACTGTTCAGAGTACCCACTGTGAAGGGGCCTGTAGCTCTGTTGTAGAGAAGTCTATCAGTGGGATCAGGTCCTGTGTTTGATTCCTAGTCTGCTATCAGAGCTGTATTGAATTCCTAGTGCAGAGCCAGGCTGACTCGATGTTGTCTATGAAGTCTAGACCAAAGTGTGCCTCGAGGGGGTGCTTGAGATAGCAATCTACACTTACAGATCGAACCTGACAGGTGCTTGTTATGACAGGGTATGATGATCAGTGGTAGAGCAGCCTTTGGCAGGTGCTGTTCGATTCCTAACCTCTCCAGTTTTCAACATTGTAATTTATGTCATTGAATAAAAGGATCGACATCAACTTAAAGTTTAGCCAGAAATATGGTCTTGAGCCTTCCAAATTACTTGTGAAACCTTACTTAAGCCTGAAATCTTCATGAGGTCGCCATCCACTCCACTCTCTAAGGGTTCACCCTATCTGATCCTAGGTTATACCTCTACATCATGGAACCCAAGCTTGATTTGGTGGACTATGGCAAGGATGAGGTACTTAGTCCACACTCTGTCTTTAGATCGAGGGATGAATTGCTGGAGATCTGGTGAAGCACTCATGCATTTAACGCTGATGTGACAGAAGACGGAGGCTCAGTGTACTATTTGCAAGATGGAGTTAGACCAGTGGAGGAGGAAGCTTGGGTGACCCAACGGTTGTCAATCCCTATTGATTGTCTACCTAATGAACATTATTCTCCTCGTATTCCGTCAGGGGTGTTGAGAAATATAGCTCAGACAGGAACTTCCGCACCAGTTCAGTGTGAACATGCTAGAAGTAGTTTGAGATATTTAGAAAAGTAATAGTATTTTGTAATTCACTTTAGGAAAAAGTGAAAAGTCTTATATTCAGTTGTTGAGTCTAATTAAGCGTATCTCATCCATTAATGACTTAGACTAGGATTAATCTCAACCATACTGGTACATCTCACCAAGAGTTAGGGTTTCAGCGAAAAGTATAAAGACAGGTCAAAATAGAGTATAGACATAGTTTTTGTCGAACAAGGACAGTGATCGGAAAAGAGAGAGATCAGAGCCCATCAACTGGGAGGAAGAGTACCGTACAACAGGTCCATACAGTCTTGTACAACCAGCAGATCCATACAGTCGTACAGCAGCTATTTCTGTTTTTTTGTGTTCCTATCGTCAGCGGGTTGTACACCTCAGGTTAGGGGTGAATTTATCAACCATACAGCTGCTAGGTTTTAGCAGCTGCAGAGGTTGCCTTGTAAACTTTCATTAGTTGAATGATAAGCTGATTTGAAGGAAAATTCTCTGTGTATGTGTGTAATTGATTTACACTTCCGCTGTTTATTGTTTCTAGATATTGTGTGGTTGTTGCAATATTCAGAAATTAAAATGAGTTATTTAATTAATAAAATATTAGGACAGCAGTCATCTAGGGTTGGGAAATTTACACAGTATCAGAGCTATTTCTCTGATTGAGATTCTCAAGGGTTTGCAGCAGCAAATCAACTACCGGAAACAAGGACCAGCAATTAGAGGGTTTCAATATTTCTTTTAAGAACCAATTTTTAGATCTAAGAGTTTGTGCAATAGATCTAATAGATGGCATCAGCTAATCTCAGATTCGAAGACAGATTGGATGGTGCCTCAAATTTCTTGTTTTGGAAAGTTAGGGTTACACTCTTATTGGAAGAGAATGATTTCTGGAATATTGTCAAGGATGTTGTGCCTTCACCTACAGATCCACAGCAGTTGGCAGCGCACAAGAAGAAGGAAGTGAAGGCCAAGCGGATGATTATGGATGCAGTTAAGGATCACTTGATTCCTCACCTATCTAAGAAGAAGACAGCAAAAGGAATGTTCGATGCCCTAGTTGGCCTCTACTAGAGTGAGAACATAAACAGGAAGATGATATTGCGAAACAAACTCAAAGCCATAGAGATGACTAGATCAGATTCAGTTACCAATTACCTTATGAAAGTCACGCAGATTCGTGATCAACTTGCAGTAGTTGGGGAGAAGATTGTAGATGCAAAGTTAGTGAATATGGCACTAAATGGATTCCCGGTTTCATGGGAACCATTTGTTAAAGGTATTTGTGCTCGTGAGAACCTTCCTAAATTTGAAAGGCTATGGGATGATGGTATCCAGGAGGAGACTTGGATGGAGTCAAAAACCAACAAGAAGGGTGGTGGTGAGAACCTAGCCCTATTTGGACAGAGAAATAAGAGCAAAGGTAAAGGACCCAGTAAGGATAAGGGAAAGAATGAGGAGTCAGCTTCACAATCAGGGAAGAAAGACTTGAGTAAAATCAAGTGCTTCATTTGTCATAAGCACAAGCATTATGCATCACAATGTCCAAATAAGAAGAAGGGAAAAAGTAAGAAGCAGTAGAAGCAGGTAGCAACCTCTACAGAAACTCAGAAGAATGAGTTTGCTGCCAAGTTTGAGAAAGATTTCTCAATGGTATCTTGCCTTTCTACCAACAAGGTTCCGAGGAATGCGTGGTATGTGGACAGTGAGGCATCTCATTATATCACATCAGCCTAGCAGTTGTTTTCTAGTCTAACAGAGCAGAACTCAGGGGTTTAGATTGAGCTTGGTAATGATGCCAAGTACCCAATAATACGAGTTGGCACCATTCCCTTCCAGCTCCATTCAAGTAACTCTTTAGACTTTGAAGATGTTTTGTTTGTTCCAGGTCTCAGGAAGAATTTGCTTTCAGTTTCGGTTATGGAGGATAAGGGCTACGCTATGGAGTTCAAGAACCAACAAGTCCTCATCAAGGCGAATGAATCCAGCCAAGATACAACTCAAGTAATAGGGGTTAGAGAAGGTAATATTTGCAAATTGTAGGGTGAACTTGTTCAAGCTGTAGTTCATAACAGTGACAGCTTGTGCGAGTTGTGGCACAAAAGGATCGAGCACCTGCATCACAAGACATTGCCTATTATGAGGGAGATAGTCACAGGTCTTCCAGAGTTCAACATTGAGCAGTAGGGAGTATGCAGAGGGTGCATGCTTGGCAAGCATGCCAAGGTTTCCTTCCCAAGCAACAAGCATAGGTATAAGGAGATTCTAGACCTAGTGCATTCAGATGTTTGTGAACCAATGTCAGTAGCATCAATTTTAGGAACCATGTATTATGTTTCCTTTATTGATGACTTCTCTAGCAAGATTTGCATCTACTTCTTAAAGACCAAGGATGAGG
>ML817389.1:55039-73706 GCA_009831015.1 Picea engelmannii | reverse complement strand
AGGTAATAAGGACGACTTCCACATGCTAGACACCAAGCCTATGTGGAAGTACATGTCCAATGCTAAATACATCAACATGAGGTAAACCCAAGAAAAGAAACAGAAATAAGTATCGTTCCATGCAAGAAGATAAACCCTACTCTGCACCAGAAGTAGAAAAGGAGCTAGTGTCATCATCATCAACAATCACGAAGGTATTAATTCAGAGTCTAAGAATGTTTTCGAGGGAGTGAACCAAGTTGGGTGATCCTCGAAGAATGCTGAGTGCTAACTATTGGAGCCCTCCTAACATTTGAGGCCGATGAGAGAAACCTAGTGATGGGACACCTGACTGCTCGACATAGATTGGCAAACAGTCCAACACCAAAGTCTAGTGCTGGAACGGGTACATCTTGGGGATATCACCATAGATGATATCGGTTTCCCAACAGAACGAGAGAAGGGGTACTATCCCATTGATCTACTGCTTGTGTCCATGGCTGAAGAGAAACGTGTCTAACAACTCAAGAGCCTTTCCTAACATAATGCAAGCATTTTGAGTGCATTCCCCCACGTCCTAGGAACTAGTCAAATGCATGTAGTGATCATATTGAAATACATCATTGAAAGAGGTACTTTGCAAAGCTCTGGTAGCTAGAAATATATCTCTTACATTCTACTTTACATAATTACACCACCAGTCACTAAGTTATTTGAAGATTCAATAATACAATGCTCAAAATAAGAAAAATAATATTCAAAATACTTTAAATGATTGAAATTTCACAACGTCATTTCACTGACTTCAAATTTGTATAGCTATAACTTCTCTTTCATCAATGATACCAGTTTCATCACTAAAAATATCAAGATATATCTAAGGCTTTTTTAGGCAACTTCAAGATTACAAAGTTACTCCAATATTTGTCCCTTGTCAATTTCTGGTCTTTGCCACGTTCTTTGAGACAGCGCACGTCCTACCACTTTGCTGGTGGACATCTCACCACCACAAGGTTACAGAGTTATTCCTGCTCCTTGCATGGTGCTGCCCCCAGCCCAAATTGAGCAGCCAGACACCCATTACTATAATCTTCTCTTCAGCCTCTGATGCTAGGAGAGTTTTGACGGACTGCTCACAAGCTCCTCCCAAGATCACCCAGCCAAACCCTCTCAGCCCCAGGCACTCTTGAGAGGACATGTTCAAGCTTTGCATTGACTACTTCACAGTGATAGATGTTTATAGGGACATATGTACTCCTTTCTCTATCTCTATCTCTAATGTTGAGTAGTTTTTTCTCTCTTTCTAGGGCCTACCATTTTTTCTTATTCTCTCATTTGTATATTTTCATCTTTAGCATTTAGGAGAGATCTTGGCACTCCCATAGTCCAATGTTGATTGGCTATATCTCCTAGTCTCATTGACCTATTCTTTGGTCATTTGTGGACATTAATAAAATCATCTTATCATATTTTATCTTTGACATATCTGGTTCATCTTCTTTGATGACACAGCCCTGCTTTTGTTGAACATACAACTGCTGGAAATGTTTGTTTACTTGTTCTTAATTAATAACTTCGTTTTTGTGTACACCACATATCTTGATAACTAGCCAAGTTCATTAAACACCAACTGCATACTGCATACTACATACAAGTCTATCTAGTTCAGGAGATTGATCAAGAACCAAGTGAAGAAATTGATTAAGTTTGCATGCTAGATGCTGTCATAAATCTCCAATTTTGGTGCTGAAAAATGACACATTGCCTCCTTAGTAATCCATTCCAATTTATTGGTGAGTAGGATAAGATCCGCATCTTCTTTCTTGTTGTTACCAATTCAATGTAAATTTTTCTAACATAGGTGACTGCTTTCCTAATGTTCTCTCATTAAATAACTCAAAAACAGAATTTATTTAACAGCAGAAAATTAAATTCTAAATATTGCATGAATCACACAATAGCTGAAAAGTGAACAGCAGAAGAAATAAAACACATACACAGGGATTTCTGCTTCTAATAAGCTTTTCACTCCTTTGATCAAAGCTTACAAGGTGACCTCTGCAGCCTGCTTGAACCAGCAGCTGCATGGTCATAAATATCTCCTAGATCTGAAGTGTATGGCATGTGTAGGAAAGGGTACAGCTACAGCAGTAGGGCCTGCTCTGCTTCTGCCTTTCCTGGACAGCAAACTGCTCTCTCTCTCCTCTCAACACTGAACCACACTCCAGCAATCACAGAAGATAAAGTACAGCCGGCAAATGTGAAGGTGTACAGCCTGCACATGGAAAAGACTGCAACAGCAGTGTATAGTCTGCTGTACTTGTTAATCACTTCAGCAACTGCTCTTCTTCTCCTTGAATGCACTCTGCCCTTCTCCTGCTCTCTTTTGCTCTATTCTCATGTATGATTCACCTCTTCCTCTCTTGTCCTATTTTTTCTTTGAGATAAAAACTAATCTCCTCAATCCTAGCTGCCACCTATCTTAATCTTGAGATGTATGGCTAAGATTAAATTCTAATCTAAGTGAACTCATTATGTGCTCTGCTTCATTCATTTTTCTGGTTTCTTTTGGAATTTATTTTGGTTTAAAAGATCAATTCAAACTCAAAGATCGTTATGATCATTAACCCTTAAAATTAAATCACAAACAATATATTATAAGTGCTCAATACTGTATTTATAAAAATACTCATAAGGTAGGGTAACACTATACAATGATCCCTTTATTGAAGGAATCCACTTCTGTTCACTTACCTCTTGGAAGAGGCAACCTCCCAATGAGTTAAGCTCTAATACAATGTATTCTAATACATGCTCCATAAGGAGGACTCCATCCTTATTTAAGCTACTAAAGAACCCTAATCATAGCCACCAACTAACTACCTTGTGGACCTTCTTTAATGAGGCCACATTACATTTATTCCATGCTAAATAACTAGTGAGCTTTATTTTATAAGAACAATTATAGTGGACCTAGTCCACCTTACACTGAATGGCCACCATAACTACACTATTATTACTCTAGTAGGCCCTTCCACTCCCCATTACACCCCTAGGGAGGATCCCTACACTCCATCCTCCTTCAAAAAGCATCGCCCTCAATGCTTGTAGAGAGGATGTACAACCATAACCCAAGGTCCCACAAGCAAGCACTTACTGCAATGCTCAAGACTCAAGTAGTCCAAGGAACTAAGGTCTCATGTACAAGAGTTAGCCGCAACACTGAAGTAGTCTAAGAAGCTCGTCCATAAACCTGGGTCCTCTGTAGGAGTGTTAACTGCAATGCTAAAGTAGTCCTCGAAGATCGTCCCTAAGCCAAGGTTCCATGGACAAGGACTAGCCTCAAAGTTGAAGTAGCCCAAGAAGCTCCACCATAAACCTAATCCCATGTTTAGTTGCCCATGCTAACTCCCAAATGATGACCCCTCAGTGTGATGAATGGCTGAGTATTGTGCTCCAAATGCCCACCACAATCATGTGGAACCAAATAAATAGAATCATCCCTATCCAAAAGATCATACACAGAGTTGTAAAAGGTCAATTGTGGATTTCGAAGGAACATTGCCATGGAGAATATGCAAGCTAAAAACTGGGAGTCATAACCTGTTCCTAACTTCCCTCAATAATGTTCCCTTCATATGATGGAGTGCAATCGTTCCCTTCATATGATGGAGTACAATCATCAAAGAGACGCTAGAAGTAGTTGTCTTGCCAAAAATGATAGGTGTTTAGATACCAATCAACACAAGCATCCTTTAAATCACTCCCAGCATCTATATCATTGGTATACTCTCCTCGGTTGATAGGATACATCACAATAATACGACTTTTCTCAAATGCTTGGAATACACACCAGTGGATGACATTCTGCAGGTTGCAAATCAATGCCTCCAATTGCTCGTCCCCCAACATTGTCATTCTATAGTTCCGTTAGGGTTTTAAGGTGGCAAATTTTCAATGGCCCTAACTACCTTGATAGGGATCGAAATTTCTATTATGACCACAATCTGGAAACGTCATGGCCACTCTGCTTCAACTAACGCTAATTTGGGCTGCAATCTAGGTGCAATCACAATTGAATTTGTATTTCATATACATACATACATATATATATATATATATATATATAAGACTTGTTGCGCCGAAGCTAGCAGCGATTATAATCCCTGTATTTTTTGGACTTCCTCAAAATAGAGCATATTTCAAGAGTAACATCTATAGAGAATAGGGGACTTCCCAATCGAGGGTTCCAAGTATTTACCACTTCCCGTTTGCAAGAATAAATCATTACAAACTGTTTGCAAAGGATAATGCAAAAACGAAACATAATTAACTATAATGCATAACTCGCCCCTCACTGAATGCAAAGTCATCCAACGTTTACTGAGAACCCGATAAGATTCTTAATTCTACTTCTTTCCTGCCTCTCGTTAATGGAGGAGAAGGGCGTGAATCCTTTTTTAGAACTTCTGCAAAGGAAGGAGATTTAGATGCTTCAGGATTCTCCTCACCCTCCCTTTTTTCACCGACCTCCTCCATCAAGAGCGTGGGGAGTTGCCGAGATCTAGATTGAAATCCCATCCTTGATGGATGGTGGCGTGGCCTCTAGTTTTGGTTTTGAATACTTCGCCTGTGAGGTTGCGCAAACCCCAGTTGAGCTCTCATCCCCAATATTTGAAGTTGCATTTACTAATTTCTTTTGTTCTTTTGTTCTTTTGTTCTTTTGTTGAGGGCTCTGATTTGCACTCTGAGAATCTTCCTCAACCGATTCCTCTATCTCCTCCTCTTGAGATTCCAAAACTTCATATCTATTATTGGAGAGATTAGACGACCGTGATTGAGACCTATTGCCTAGTTGAGTTCCCCTAAGCCAGTGTTTCTTATGCCTTCTTGAAACTTGTTAGAAGTCTTACTCAACCTTGTTCTGAGAAGTAGGCTTAGATGATGGTCGGGCTTCTTGGGCTTTTGGATAGCTTTTAGCAAAGTGCCAATACTCATGGCAGGAGTTATATTTGAAAGGAACCTGCTCATAATCAAGGGCTTGAAGATGACTCCAGCCCTCCAAATTGAGTTGAATCACCTCTAGCAATCCCTTTTCAAAGTCCATTTCCACACATATTTTGGCACATGTGAAAATATTACCCTTTGGCTCAATATGGGTTATACAACAACCCACCTTGTCTCCAATGGCTTTAAAAGAGTCATATCCCCAGAGGATGAGAGGAAGGTGTGACAAGATAATCCAAACAAGAGCAGTAGAAATTTCCATGTCATGATTAAAGTCAAGAGTCCAGTGGGAAATGAACATTCCACTAAGATCCATGAAATAAGGACCCGATCTGTAGATCAAGTCCCTATCTTTTGTATTTCCAAATAAAAACACATAAAAACCATTCCCATAATAGCTTGCATAAACAAGATTTGGAACAACCCAATTCTTAGAGACCCACTCCTGAACAAATCTAGGACTGGGCCAAAGGCCTGTGAACTTACCTACTAGACTTTTCTCCTTCAAAATAATGGTGTTCCTTTCTTACACTGAAAACCCCTTATCCGGATGGGGAATCGATTATGATCTTTTCTCAAATCGGCTCTTCTCACAACATTTCTCACCAGCTCCTTGGGAGGCTTTGACCAAAGCAGCAAAAGCTTCCTCATCAGAGATAGCAAGCTCGCCCATGGATCCCATGCTCAGCGAATATAATGAAGGCTTGGATCTATGAATCACACAACGACTTCATGAACACAAAACACGCATCAGCTCAGGCGACAATTAGATCATCTCACCCCTGAATGATCCAACAAGAGACTCGCTTCAGTGTAGGTTCAAAGCAATGGTTGATTCAAGTGGTGGCGTCTGTGGCTTCTGTTTCAGGTAGTGGCTAGGGTAAACCCTAGTTGCAGACCTTCTGCTTCGATTCCATTCTCACAGCTTTTAATGCAAGTGGCCATCATTTAAAAAACCCTAAAAGAATTGATTTTAGATCAACAATACCTCCACTTCTCAAACTCCTATTAGAAAGGTTTTTGGGGAATTGGGTTTTTTTAGAGAGGAACTTAGAGATGCAATTAGTTTCTTCAAATTCTAAATAGAAAGATACATAAACAGATCTGAGTGTCATAGCCCTATTTTTCCCTTTGAAATTTTGCAAAATACTAAGAAAAAAATTATTCCTTTTTGACCCCAGAAAGAGCTTTGATACCACTTGTTATGATCCTTAACCCTTAAACTTGAATCACCAACAAAATATTCAGAAATGATCAACACTTTATTGATCAAAATACCCTTAAGGTAAGGCAACACCGTACAATGATCCTTTTATAGAAGGAATCCACTCATGTTCACTTGCCTCTTAGAGGGGGCAACCTTCTAATGAGCTAAGCTCCAATACAATATACTCCAATACATACTCCATAAGGAAGACTCCATCCTTAATTATAGCTACTAGAGAAGCCTAACCATAGCCACCTCCTAACTACCTTGTGGACTTTCTTTAATGAGGCCACATTACATTTATTCCATGCTAACTAACTAGTGGGACTTATTTAATAATAACAAATATATTGGAACTAGTCCACCTTACATCAAATGGCCACTATAACTACACTACTATTACTTCAGTGGGCCCTTGGGCCCCCCATTACATTCGTAGGGAGGATCCCAACAAAGACTCATAGGAAACCATGTGTCAGATGAATTATGAGTCCTTATTCAAAAATAGAAATCTCCTAAATATGCATGGGAAACTCTTGAATGGATTTTCTCCAAAACTCATGAAGATTAGGTTATTCAACTTAAGAACCAACTTGCTCCACCGTAGGAAACTATTGCCCAGTGGAAAAATGTTAACACGGATCTTAAGGAATACAATTCCTTACTATAAGAATCTATTACTAAATTTTTTGACAAGTAGCAAAGCATGAAGAATGCTCATGATCTCCTACTTAAACAATTAGTTGACAAGAACACAATTCAAACTTGTAAGATCTTACACAAAAAATACATAAATTCAAAAACACTAAGTAAAAGAAGGAAGATGTACCTGACACCTTGCAAAAGGATATTCAATCCTCATTTCATACAACTTTGGAAAGATACTTTACTCACAACTGATGATCAAAATACAAAATTTCCATTAACATCCACGATAAGAAATAACAAGATTAGTGCGCTATTGTAGACAATGTAGCCCTCATAGGCTTTTTTATGCCATTTCCATCGTTCCAGATCCAAATACAAGACCCCCACCCTAAGTTTCATCATGTCATCAGTAATGCCATGGAGGGAGAAGTAATGCTCCATCTAGGTGACCCATCCTGATGGGTCAAAACCATCAAAGTTGCTCAAATCCGTTTTAGGAAAACAATGCCCTATGTTATTATCCATTGGTTTATGGTTGTAAGGATTGGAAGAGGGTTGTTGGTGGCTAAATAGTCCTGAGTTAGAAGTTTCTCCATGGTGTGGCTCAATGTGTTGTGCATTCCAAGGGTCTTCTTTTGGTATGCCTTGAACTGGCATAAATGCCAACTTCCCATCAACATCTTATCTAAGCTAGCTAGGGTTTGTTGACTTTTTTGCTCCAATTTCTCATCCAACTTCTTATCCCAATTGTTTTATGGTCTTTTGAATGTGTTGAAGCTGGCCATTAAGAGTCATGTATTGAGCTTCCAAGTTCTCTAACCTGTCGGCAGTAGATCGAGTGGTCATATTGTCTGAGGTGGTTTATAGGGCTCCACCATGGGTGAGCTCACTGAAAAAGGTTATCGGGTCTTGAGGACAACGAAGTGTCAGGTGCTATAGCTCTCTGATATAAGTGCAAGGTCCAATAGTAGTACTCGGGCCAATATCTCAGGGTAACTAAGGAGGCTCAACCATGCCCTTAGTCGTACTACCCGGGTACTAGAGAGTGATCTCCTCGAGTGTTATTCTCGGTGTACTATAGCAACAAGACAATTGATTAGTTTATCTAAAGTTGGTTTCAGGTATACCTACGAGACTTCCTATATACTCGAGGGTACGTGGAAGTGAGATTCCATATACGGGTATTGTCTTATGCAGTACTGCTCGAAGGGGTAACCAATAAGGGTTACAAGGTTTTCCAACAATGCGATTACATCCTACATGTATTCTTCCTCGACCATAGTTTTACCCGCTAAATGACATATCACTGTGCTATTTAGAGATGTCGGAACACATTTTTTTTAAATTCAAAAATTTAAGAGCTCATTGACCCAAGAAAGAGCTCTACAATCACCGGAAAATAACATACTTTTCAAGGTAGGGTTTGAGGCCGAAAATATAAAATGATCATAAATTCTGCTATACTTCTTGGATTGGCTATTATGATCTCAATTACGAAATGCCACGACTTCTCTGGATCTTATTAATAAAGAGGACCCTTTTTACAATGAGTCATTGTTAACTAACTATTTCGTGGGCCTTATTCAAAGAAGTGGCCTCATACATCAATAAAGTATCCTAAGTAAGGGAGTTAGGGTAGGACCCTAACATGAGATGTGTGCTTTGAATAGGGTGTAGAAGAGGTCTTGGGAACACTTTGACCATGTCTTCATCCATAAAACACTAAAATACCCCTTGAAAGGATAAGCACTCCTCTATTCTTGAGACATGTTCTTTCATAAATGTGCAACAGGTGGATAGGGGTCCATTAACCCCTCAAATGATGCATGCGTGCCACATGTATAAGGCGCTCTCCTTCCTTGATCCTTTGACCAAGCAAAACATTAATGAAGTGCCTCTAGAGGTGGTGCTCCTGGAGAATGTGCAATTACTGGCCGTGATCTAGAGCACCTTCATAAAAACAATAAAATACAATAACCATCCTCTTGGGGAGTGCGCAAGTATCAAGGGTAAATCTGCCATGTGTCCTCTCCTTAAATGACCTTCAAGCGTAGTGACCTAGAGATGCATGCTTGCCCCTCCAAATAGGGAAACAATGTCAAGTGTGAACCATAGACCAATCAAACAAATGGAGAGGTCTTGAGAAAAGTGCCAACAATGGTCAAGGGTTGATATAACTACCCATGATCTGGGATGCCCTTCATGAAAACTTGCATCCTTTTATCAAAACCATGATAAAATATAACTTGTATTCGTCCAATGTGGAACACCTCCTTTAATGATAACCCTTTGACCTTGAAACAAGCAATGTTATGCCACATGTCACCTCACAGCTAGGACGCTCCTTATGAGTACTCCTTAATCAACAATAAACCACACAATGCTCCCTGGATGATGGGTGCTCTTCCTACTATGGATGAAAATGCTCGTGGAAAGTGTCGAGAGGCTCATAATGCATCAAATATATAACATTTGCTTTGGGGAAAGTGGGATACATCCTCAATGAACAAACATGAAAATATGTAGATAAGGGCTCCAAAGGTAAATGTCTACCACATGTGCAACTCTATCTCGAAATATGTAAAAGAAAAGATAAACCATCCTGCCAAAATATACATGTCTTTGTGCAATGCTGTGAAAAGAATGTCTCTGAAAATGCAAATTGGATTTTGCATTTTTCGGTGGTAACATTACCCAAACAACTAAACTTGTACCTTGAGGAAGCCTAGTTATTAGCCCTAAAAATATTATTATGAATCCACAAATAGATTCAGATTAAGATTCAGAACCTGGCCTACACACTGACATGGTCAGTAAATATCTCAGAAACCAGAACGACATGAACCACATTTCATATTGGCCATAATTTTAAAAGTAATAAGCACAATAGATCCTTGGTGAAAATGTAACAATAACTCAAATGACTTCTAAATATTACATGATAGTCTTGCATTCAACCCTACCACTTCCCACAAAAGAATCACTCCTATCTAATGGTTCAATAAAGAATCTGAGTAAAAAGGCTTCAACTCTCAACAGCCATCTCTACCTGCTTTCTTTTCTAGACCTTATCTCAACTGAGTCTCAGCTTCAGAATGTTTGTATACATTTTGTTTCCGTTACAGCAAAGAAAATATGATGTCACTTGGATTTTTAGGTGTCTAAATAGTTAAACTCGTGCCAGAAATTGCTTATATTATTCATGCATCTAAAAATCAATTAGTGTAGCTGCACTTAAGTTTAAAATGTGCATACAAGATAGATAAGTACTGAGATAAACACATTGGTATAACAACGCACATACCTCTTCTCCAAGCTCCTCTCGCATTTCTAAAACTCGTTTGACTAGCCACTGAATAACAGGATATACAGCTTGGTAATCTAGACCCTGAATCTGATGTGCTTGAAGAGGGTAAGGACATGCCATATTCATCAATGCTGCTTCAATGGCTTCTCCAACCATGCTGCTTTGTCAACATTGAGCATAATTTAGGCACAATAATTTATACAGTTTTAAGACCCTCTAAATGCATTTAACTGCATCTATACACATTTACACTTATTAAATAAAATCTTGTGACATCAGTGTGACTCAAATACCTACTACTTAGCTATCTTCATTTTTATGTGCATCAAAATGAGGATAAATCCCAATACAGGTGCATAACATAATAGCTGCACTCCTCATTTTTATTTATTAACATTAACTATTTTCCACACATTGAATTGAATTTTCTCATGAAAACTGTAATCTATAGGAGAAGAACAAAACTGCCAGTAATTCTTTACAAAGAATGAATTGATATCAATTCCTACATCCCAAGTTATGCACTCACACAATTGTCTAACATGGTCCCATTTCAATTGGTCTTGATGGTAACAATTTCTATTTGCATCGTTGCATTTGTTATTTTTGGAACAAATTAATATTATATTTCTTTAATGCTGAGAACAGAATGCTGAGAACAATCTTACATTGTTGACCAAACCACTAAGTCAAATTTGAACCCACCAACTTCCCCTACGTAAAACACTGTAGTAGTGTAACTTCTCCACTCAAAGTACCCTGGCAAAATATTACAGAATGGCAGACATTTTATATTATAATATAAGAAAGTCAAGGGATCATTTGCTCTGCTTCCAATTTGGTATCTATGGTATATGGACACAATGTCTCATAAAATTCAAAATAGCGTAATTTAAACTCCTTAGAATACCTGGATACCACTAGCACAGCTCAGCCCACCCTGATGAGGGTGAATTGTAAGTTAATCAACCTTTTCTCTTAAAACTTAAAAGAGATTTGGTTGACCTGTCCACACTGTACCTCAGATCCAACATATGCCTACATTATGTTGGCCATAGCACTCCACACTTTTAGACCAAACTGTTCAGAGTACCCACTGTGAAGGGGCCTGTAGCTCTGTTGTAGAGAAGTCTATCAGTGGGATCAGGTCCTGTGTTTGATTCCTAGTCTGCTATCAGAGCTGTATTGAATTCCTAGTGCAGAGCCAGGCTGACTCGATGTTGTCTATGAAGTCTAGACCAAAGTGTGCCTCGAGGGGGTGCTTGAGATAGCAATCTACACTTACAGATCGAACCTGACAGGTGCTTGTTATGACAGGGTATGATGATCAGTGGTAGAGCAGCCTTTGGCAGGTGCTGTTCGATTCCTAACCTCTCCAGTTTTCAACATTGTAATTTATGTCATTGAATAAAAGGATCGACATCAACTTAAAGTTTAGCCAGAAATATGGTCTTGAGCCTTCCAAATTACTTGTGAAACCTTACTTAAGCCTGAAATCTTCATGAGGTCGCCATCCACTCCACTCTCTAAGGGTTCACCCTATCTGATCCTAGGTTATACCTCTACATCATGGAACCCAAGCTTGATTTGGTGGACTATGGCAAGGATGAGGTACTTAGTCCACACTCTGTCTTTAGATCGAGGGATGAATTGCTGGAGATCTGGTGAAGCACTCATGCATTTAACACTGATGTGACAGAAGACGGAGGCTCAGTGTACTATTTGCAAGATGGAGTTAGACCAGTGGAGGAGGAGGCTTGGGTGACCCAACGGTTGTCAATCCCTATTGATTGTCTACCTAATGAACATTATTCTCCTCGTATTCCGTCAGGGGTGTTGAGAAATATAGCTCAGACAGGAACTTCCGCACCAGTTCAGTGTGAACATGCTAGAAGTAGTTTGAGATATTTAGAAAAGTAATAGTATTTTGTAATTCACTTTAGGAAAAAGTGAAAAGTCTTATATTCAGTTGTTGAGTCTAATTAAGCGTATCTCATCCATTAATGACTTAGACTAGGATTAATCTCAACCATACTGGTACATCTCACCAAGAGTTAGGGTTTCAGCGAAAAGTATAAAGACAGGTCAAAATAGAGTATAGACATAGTTTTTGTCGAACAAGGACAGTGATCGGAAAAGAGAGAGATCAGAGCCCATCAACTGGGAGGAAGAGTACCGTACAACAGGTCCATACAGTCTTGTACAACCAGCAGATCCATACAGTCGTACAGCAGCTATTTCTGTTTTTTTGTGTTCCTATCGTCAGCGGGTTGTACACCTCAGGTTAGGGGTGAATTTATCAACCATACAGCTGCTAGGTTTTAGCAGCTGCAGAGGTTGCCTTGTAAACTTTCATTAGTTGAATGATAAGCTGATTTGAAGGAAAATTCTCTGTGTATGTGTGTAATTGATTTACACTTCCGCTGTTTATTGTTTCTAGATATTGTGTGGTTGTTGCAATATTCAGAAATTAAAATGAGTTATTTAATTAATAAAATATTAGGACAGCAGTCATCTAGGGTTGGGAAATTTACACAGTATCAGAGCTATTTCTCTGATTGAGATTCTCAAGGGTTTGCAGCAGCAAATCAACTACCGGAAACAAGGACCAGCAATTAGAGGGTTTCAATATTTCTTTTAAGAACCAATTTTTAGATCTAAGAGTTTGTGCAATAGATCTAATAGATGGCATCAGCTAATCTCAGATTCGAAGACAGATTGGATGGTGCCTCAAATTTCTTGTTTTGGAAAGTTAGGGTTACACTCTTATTGGAAGAGAATGATTTCTGGAATATTGTCAAGGATGTTGTGCCTTCACCTACAGATCCACAGCAGTTGGCAGCGCACAAGAAGAAGGAAGTGAAGGCCAAGCGGATGATTATGGATGCAGTTAAGGATCACTTGATTCCTCACCTATCTAAGAAGAAGACAGCAAAAGGAATGTTCGATGCCCTAGTTGGCCTCTACTAGAGTGAGAACATAAACAGGAAGATGATATTGCGAAACAAACTCAAAGCCATAGAGATGACTAGATCAGATTCAGTTACCAATTACCTTATGAAAGTCACGCAGATTCGTGATCAACTTGCAGTAGTTGGGGAGAAGATTGTAGATGCAAAGTTAGTGAATATGGCACTAAATGGATTCCCGGTTTCATGGGAACCATTTGTTAAAGGTATTTGTGCTCGTGAGAACCTTCCTAAATTTGAAAGGCTATGGGATGATGGTATCCAGGAGGAGACTTGGATGGAGTCAAAAACCAACAAGAAGGGTGGTGGTGAGAACCTAGCCCTATTTGGACAGAGAAATAAGAGCAAAGGTAAAGGACCCAGTAAGGATAAGGGAAAGAATGAGGAGTCAGCTTCACAATCAGGGAAGAAAGACTTGAGTAAAATCAAGTGCTTCATTTGTCATAAGCACAAGCATTATGCATCACAATGTCCAAATAAGAAGAAGGGAAAAAGTAAGAAGCAGTAGAAGCAGGTAGCAACCTCTACAGAAACTCAGAAGAATGAGTTTGCTGCCAAGTTTGAGAAAGATTTCTCAATGGTATCTTGCCTTTCTACCAACAAGGTTCCGAGGAATGCGTGGTATGTGGACAGTGAGGCATCTCATTATATCACATCAAACTGGCAGTTGTTTTCTAGTCTAACAGAGCAGAACTCAGGGGTTTAGATTGAGCTTGGTAATGATGCCAAGTACCCAATAATAGGAGTTGGCACCATTCCCTTCCAGCTCCATTCAAGTAACTCTTTAGACTTTGAAGATGTTTTGTTTGTTCCAGGTCTCAGGAAGAATTTGATTTCAGTTTTGGTTATGGAGGATAAGGGCTACGCTATGGAGTTCAAGAACCAACACGTCCTCATAAAGGCGAATGAATCCAACCAAGATACAACTCAAGTAATAGGGGCTAGAGAACGTTATATTTGCAAATTGTAGGGTGAACTTGTTCAAGCTGTAGTTCATAACAGTGACAGCTTGTGCAAGTTGTGGCACAAAAGGATCGAGCACCTGCATCACAAGACATTGCCTATTCTGAGGGAGATAGTCACAGGTCTTCCAGAGTTCAACATTGAGCAGTAGGGAGTATGCAGAGGGTGCATGCTTGGCAAGCATGCCAAGGTTTCCTTCCCAAGCAACAAGCATAGGTCTAAGGAGATTCTAGACCTAGTGCATTCAGATGTTTGTGAACCAATGTCAGTAGCATCAATTTTAGGAACCATGTATTATGTTTCCTTTATTGATGACTTCTCTAGCAAGATTTGCATCTACTTCTTAAAGACCAAGGATGAGGTCTTAAGCAGGTTTTAGAAGTTCAAAGCTCTAGTTGAAAACTAAACAAAGAGAAAGATCAAAGTCTTGAGATCGAACAATGGGGGTGAGTATACCTCCAAGGAGTTCAAGGGTTTCTACAAGGAGGCAAGGATCAAGAGGGAGCTAATTGTTTCATACAACCCACAATAAAATAGGGTTGTAGAGAAAAATAATTGATCCATCAAAGAGGTTGCTAAGGCCATGATTCGTGACCGAGACTTGACAACGTTTCTTTGGGCAGAGGCATGCAACACAACAATCTACATCCAAAACAGGTGTCCTCACAGGATCTTGGAGGAAAAGACACCAAAGGAGGCATTCACTAGTGTAAAGCCAAAGGTGAGTTGTTTCCACATCTTTAGATGTCCAGTTTATATCCATGTCCCAATGGAGAAGAGGACCAAGTTGGAGCCCTCCATCAGGAAGAGTTTATTTGTAGGTTACAGTGAGACTTCAAAGGCCTACAAGGTCGATATTCCAAAGCAGAGGAAAACAGTAGTGAACAAGGATGTAAAGTTTGAGAAAGACTTTGCATCTAGGAAGTCCCATGAGCCTATTCCAGTGACAGACGATGAGGAGCAAGAAGCTCCACAGGTTGAGCCAAGGCCACCACTGACTTCCAATGCAGGATAGTGTCCTTCAGGCGAAGAGGAGGAGACATCAACTTCTTCCAGTTCTATCAAGAGACTTCAATGGTTCACTCAGACATTAAGGGATGCTCAAGAGTATGTTGAGACTCCTAGGAGCACATTTCGAGAAAGCAAACCTCCAAAGAAGTTTCCAAACCTACGTTGTGGGGGAGCGCCCCCCCTCCCCCTCACCCCCGCTCCTGAAGCGCGCTCCCAAAGGGAGCATTCAGGAAGAACACTCCCATGTGTGCTTCCTGAATGCTCTCGTTTGGGAGCGACTTCAGTGAGCGCTCCCTCGGGAGAAAAAATCACTCCCTACCAAATAACCTCCAAATAGACCCGTGCAAGTGTGAAAAGATGCCAAATAAAGTAGGGCGCTTCTTCAACAAACTTCCAAGTGTAATAAATAGGGTCAACAAGCCACTTGAATGGTTAAATCATCCTCAACATGTGTGCACAAAGGTTAATAACCGTAGTCCACCTCTAATAATCCTTGAATGATTAAATCACCATGAACATGTGTGCCAATGAGGGGGTGCACTCCATCAAAGTGTTGTACCATGCAAATAAAATATGTTCTCCCTAACAAAACCCCTCCAGCTTTTCCAAACCTTGGGGTTCATTTGTACGAGGCATTGTAGCCCGGGAGGTCATGCCTACCTAGCAGAGACTTTGGGACGACTTCGTACAGGAGGAGCTGAGATGTAGCTCAAGATCTTCAGGACAGCAGCGTATTTCAAAGGGTGATGAGGATCTTGCTCTGTGGACTAAGGGCAAGAAGAAGACCGGCAGTGGTGCTAGACAGGGTCCCAAGGGAGGGGCCAAACCACAGCAGAGTGGCGATGGGCGAGAGAGAGACATGAGCACAGTGAGATGCTTTGCTTGTGGAGAGATGGGGCACTATGCTGGACAGTGTCCCAAGAAGAAGAAGAAGAAGAAGGATGGTATGGCAGCGACAGCAAAGGAGGAGGAGTTCACTACTCAGTTTGAGAGGGAGTGTGTTTTTGTCAGTTGATTCACCATCCAGCGGTAGGTGGGGAGACAGCGTTGAGGAGGTCCTATTGACTCGGAGTATTGATTCAGAGGGAGCTCAGACTCAGTTTTCAAGGACACCACATTCATGGGTGATTGGTCCACCCAGGACAACTTCAATTTCAGAGTTGTTGAGTAGACAAAGGGTTGGTACAGAGCCTTCAGAGCATCAGAGATTGATGAGTGGGAGCAGGGCGCCAGAGAGGCTTGAGCCTCACTTGGCTATGGAGATGAGCATATCAGGTTCACGTTCCACTTCAGGTGGAAGTCACTTGGTGAGAGACCAAGTTGAGGATCTTGGTGAGATGCCAAGGTCCAGAGACTCTTGGTGAGATGCCAAGAGAGACACTCTTGGTGAGATGCCAAGAGAGTGACCGTTGGTGAGATGACAAGAGGTAGAAATCCTTGGTGAGAGACCAAGGTTGAGATCTTTGGTGTGATGCCAAGATCTGGGTGATCTTGGATAGGTGGAGATGCACTTCCATCTATAGAACATGCAAGTTGAGCAAATCTGTGTCAAAGACCACTTGTGATGATCACTTCCATCTATAGAACACGCAGGTTGAGCAAATCTGTGTCAGAGACCACTTGTGATGATCAGGGTACAACCATACTCACCGAGTATTTTCCAGCAGGCAACCATGTCCACTACAAGGATGAGATTGGGGGTGAATGGCACTTTCCTCGGTAAGAGGGAGTGTTGAAATTTGGGTACCTTCGAAAGTGGTCCCCTTGTGTTTGTGAGTCTCTAAACACAAAGGGGGAGACTATTACCCTTAATATTTACTTTATGTTCTAATTTCACGTTAACTTGGGAGATTTAAGTCAAAAGTGAAATATGTCACTTAAGTTGTAAAGTGACAATTTAATTCACTTTGTGGGTGAGTTAAAGGACATGAGGCAAACTAAGGAAAGTGGGTTTCCTAAGTGAGATTTTTGGATTAAATCTCACCTATTGATTAGACATCGCTAGATTGGATCTAGGCCATTGATCTTTTAGGGTTTGGCTAAAGAGAGGCTAAAGGAGGGAAAAGGGTAAGGAAGAGATTCACTCATATCTTCACCAAGAGAGTTGGCAGAGGAAAATGGAGGCATTAGATGAGGAAATCTTGGGTGCCTCCTTCCATGGAGGGCTCATGGCCCTAGACCCCCATTATTTCTTGGTGTTGGTTATTGCTTGGAGGAGGGCACACACTTATCTGGCAATAGGAGGACTCGTGCTACTTCATATCTGTTTGGTTCATGGTGGAGGAGGCACACAACTGGTTGATTATGCGCAAGGGATTCTTCATTGGTCCAAGGAGGAGGTAGGGCGCATCACTTCAGTGGATAGAGCAACAAGGAGGAAGGGCGCACTTTCCTAGGCGCATTCTTCTTGGAACCTGTGCTACAAGCTTGAGAGGAGCTTGTTATCATACCAAGTTCTATTGTATTGTATTCCTTTTTGTATTCACTACTTGAGATCATCATTATATATACTTTGATTCTAAACTAGTTTTCCCCAGGGGGGTTTTATTTAGGGTCGTGTTGACCAAAAATACTTGTGTCTATTTTCATGCATGCTTAGATGTGTAGATCAGCATTTTAGAGTTGTAAAGATCTAGAGGAGTGTTATTTGTTTTGAGTGTATTGCATGTGCTAACATTGGGTTACGAAAACACTTGCAACTTGCAAGGGCACCTCAAAAGAGCACTTAACCATCAAAATTATGAGCAGGAAGTACTCGACTGTTTGCTGTCCTAAAACAGCAGCAAAGGACAGTCTTGGAGTTTGAACATAGAGCCAAATTTCAGGTCAAAGACAGACTTGTTTTGACAGCCTCATAATACCTTAGTTTTCTTCATGTAACACTAGGAGGCCTTGATAGGGGTAACATACCATTCCCTTCCAACACATTCCATCCATCCTCCTCCCGTTATCCTACCTTTGGAAGTGGTTGTTACATGTATCCCAAAAAGGTCCGTACCTTCATCCTCCTATGAGAAGAAAGGGCTTGAATGCCCAAGGTTGACGTAGCTGGTAAAAGAATGGAAAATGAAATGGGATACAAATGATAAATCAAAATCCAAAGATCAGCTTGAGCTCTACCCCATCGTTATGAGGCCATCACCCCAAGTCCTAATGCACTAAATGCATATCAAATTAAAGAACTTAATTGAATCCCAGTAAAATAAATGCATAAACCTAAAATGGGTCTTGCAAAGCAATGAATGAATATCAAAAGGCAAGAATAGGGGTGGAAAGAAACATTGTCGAGGAAAGGGTAACTCAATGCACCAAGCGCTCCCTCTACAAAGGCGCTCATGGAGATGAACCTCACACGTGACCTAGCATGTAAATGACACCATGACCATGAAGTAAGCCCTATGTCGTATCATTCACTCATACTTACACTTTGATGGGTCTCTTGGGATCTACTCTACTTGGGTACCGGCACACCTAATAGGGTCTTGTGATGGTCCTCCCATACCTAAACTTTGGCAAATTGCATATAGTCTTAAGCTAGTGTGAAGTTTGAAGAAGATATCTAATGTGAATTGCTTA
>ML817389.1:0-42929 GCA_009831015.1 Picea engelmannii | reverse complement strand
CAAGAGTAAAGCAGATTCTAACCTCTACTTCAAGGTTATGAACGATGAGCCGGTGATATTGTTGATGTATGTGGATGACTTATTCTTAACTGGAGAAGAAAATCTCATCACTGAATGTAAGAAGAAGCTCGCTTCAGAATTTGAGATGAAAGACCTTAGCCTAATGCATTATTTCTTAGGTCTTGAGGTATGGCAGAGTCAGAGAGGATCTTCCTTAACCAAGGGAAGTATGCAGTCGAAATCCTGAAGAGATTTGACATGTTGGAGTGCAAGTCCATGAATACACCCATGGAAACGAAGCTGAAGTTGTTGGTCGACACTTCGTCAGAATTGATTGATGCCATGCTGTATAGACAGATCATTGGATCGTTGATGTATATGACGAACACTAGACCAGGTATCTGTTTTTTCGTGAACACTTTGAGTAAGTTTCTGGTAGAACCCAAACATGTTCACCTAGTTGCTACAAAACATGTGATGAGATACCTTAAAGGTACATTAGATTGTGATCTCAGTTATGATGGAGATCATGATTTCACATTAAGTGGGTACACTGATTCAGATTGGGCTGGAAGTGTCTCTGACAGGAAGAGCACTTCGGGATGTTGTTTCAGTTTGGGATCATCCATGATCTCATGGCAGAGTAGGAAGCAATCTAGCATTGCTCTCAGTACAGCGGAAGCAGAATACATTGCTGCGTGTTCTGCCAACTGCAAAGCTATATGGCTTCGAGAGTTGTTGACCGGTCTATTTGACCTAGAGATGGAAGCAACCACGATCTTATGTGACAACCAGAGTTGCATAAAGATGACATAGAATCCTTTATTTCATGACAAGTCGAAGCACATAGAGATCCGATATCATTACATCTGTGACATGGTGCAGAGAGGAGCCATAAAGCTCCAATATGTTAGCATGGATGAACAGGTTGTCGATGTTGGCTAAGCCTCTATCTCGTGTAAAGTTTGAGCACTTTCAAGATAAGCTTGGTATAGTCTGAGAGGACCTCCCTCGAAAGGGGGAGTAATGTTGTGTTGAGATATGCCTAGTACTGCGCTTCCAACTTAATTGTTGTGACGTAAAGCCAGTCTAGTATCATGCTTCCATCTTAATTGTTGTGACGAAAAGCAAGATGAGTATTGTGCTTCCAGCTTAATTGCTGCGACGTAAAGCCAGTCTAGTACCGTGCTTCCAGCTTAATTATTGTGACGAAAAGCAAGACGAGTATTGTGCTTCCAGCTTAATTGTTGTGACGTAAAGCCAGTCTAGTACTGTGCTTCCAGCTTAATTGCTGTGACGAAAAGAAAGACGAGTATTGTGATTTCAGCTTAATTGTTGTGGTGTAAAGCCAATCTAGTACCGTGCTTCCAGTTTAATTATTGTGACGAAAAGCAAGACAAGTACTGTGCTTCCAGATTAATTGTTGTGATGCAAAGCCAATCTAGTATCGTGCTTCCAGCTTAATTGTTGTGACAAAAAGCAAGATGAGTATTGTGCTACCAGCTTATTTGTTGTGACGTAAAGCTAGTCTAATACTGTGCTTCCATCTTAATTGTTGTGACTTAAAGCCGACCTAGTACTGTGCTTCCAGCTTAATGGTTGTGACGTAAAGCCAGTCTAGTATTGTGATTCCAGCTTAATTTTTGTGTTGTGATTCTAGCTTAATTGTTGTGGTGTTTCTAGCTTAATTGTTGTGTGGTGTTTTCCAGCTTAATTGTTGTGTGGTGTGCTAGCTTAATTGTTGTGATGATGTGCCAACTTAATTGTTGTGATGTGTTGCTAGCCTCGTGTTGTGATGATGTGTTTCCAGCCTTTGTGCTGTGATATTGTTGCTTTTGATGTTGTATCAGCCTTGTGTTGTTATTGATGATGAGGATGTATTAGTGTTATACTAATCCATGTCGATGCAGTTGATGATGATGATGCCACTTCATTGTTAGATCTCCGAGATGAAATCCTAACCATTGATCCATTAGAATCAAGGAGCTCCGAGAAGAAGATCGGATTGTTGATGCGTTAAGACAGGAGGAGCTTTGAGAAGAGATCTAGGTCGTCCAACGTGAAGCACTATTCGGAGTGGAATTGGTCGAGGACACTCCGATGGAGAAGCTCCGAGATGCAACCTAGATTATCGATTTGCCAAGGTTTGAAGGATCCCGTAGACGATCTAGACCGTTAATATTTATTTGGAGATTCAAGTAGATGACATGGACGGTGCCATGTGTCATGATGTAGCTGGTGCCATGTGTTGAGCACATAAGGTGCCACATGGCATAGCGATATGACATCTATATGTGAGCTTTTGTGGGGAGTGTGAATGCCACGTATCAGGTTGCGATGGTGCCACATGTCACGTAGAGACAATGTCATGATGACACGAGGGTGCCAACATGGAAAGCAACATGTCCAGGTAGTCAAAATTGTCACCAAGAGATTGCCACTGGGACGAAGGTGGGTTCCAATGGATGAGGAAGCCCTTTGGGTCCCCACTTTAAAATGTGACCATTAGATCTATCAGGGATCACCCTTGAGAAATATGGACCATAGATTCCTGATGTATCGTTGTTAGAGGTGGAAGGATGGTTTCACTTAAGGCATGCGCGTAATGTCAATGACGATGAAGAATCAATGACAATGAGAACTGTGGATCTATGATAGGTTGGGGCTCATCTCCACCATAGATCACTAAGAACCCTTACAAATAATAAAGTGGACGATGACGCCATGAGTGGCGTGGCATGAGAGCAAGTCAGCCATAGTATCCTTAGGATGACATGTGTTAGTTGTTAGTTGATTGACGTGGGTTCAGAGAGGACTGATGAGGGTAAACGTTGATCTCGTCGGAGATTTGACGAGGAGATATGTACCGTTAAATCCAGATATAACGTCGTCAGAAGTATGGGAGGTTGGCATGGTCAAGTTCGACCAAGAAATGTCGATGACGACAAAGTAATCGCCGAAAACTAAGGGATTCGGGGCTAGCGGAAATCGTTGATTGGCGAAGGGACAAGGTGCAATCTCCACGATTGATATCGGGGATCACATCCATGAACCGTGGAGACCGTTGGGATATGGGCATCAATATTCATGCCAAAGGATATCATCGACGTGCTCTGAGTAGTCAACATCAAGAGATGAGAGCCGTAGGATTTGGGAGAGGTACTGTAACACCCTGTTTCCCCCCAGCTTGGAATTAATCATAAAATAGGATTACCATGCTAAGGCATGTGGACGATGTAAATGTATTATTGTTAAATTGCCCATAACTGATTGTTGGGGGGGTGAAGCCTTGAAGTATGAGCCATGATATCTCTAGAGAAAAGAGTTAGTTAATGAAGGAAAGGACTGGTGGTTGAATAATCAAACACCCCCATGAATGGAAACATGGGTTGTTAGCCCGAAGTACCACAGAGATTGCAGACCCGAGCTTCCTTTTGACAGAAGGAACGAGATAGGTCGGGAACCTTCCTAAGAAAGGAAGTAAGATACATACAGGAGATCAGGGGAGGGGAGTTCTCGAGCTGAGAACGAACAAAGGGTCGCGAGCTTGATGCTGGGGGAGCGTCTAATAAATCTCGTCAAGGCCGTGATAAAGAGAGAGATATTTGAGAGTATGCAGAGAAAAGGACCCGAACGCGAGCTTAATGTTGAGGAAGCATCTGATAAACCTCGTAGGGATACTGTGACAGAGAGAAGGTCTATGAGAGATGGCATAGTTCCCTAATGATTTCATGGCTTGGCACGAGGGTGGCCAGAGTGCTAAGAATGAATGCCTCTGAGCCTATGGTTGGGTAGAAAGGCACACACCCACAGTCAGTTAGTTGGCCGCAAATTCTAATAGATAAGTATCTTCCTATCCTGTTTAATTGAGTTGTAACTGTGTAATAAAATTGGATATACCGTGAATGTTTTAAGGGATGTGCATGATTGCTTAATGGTTATATTGTAGCCCTTTTATTTTTGCTTGATTGTGTAATCAGGCGAGTAAGAAATTATATGGTTCGGACATAAGTTGTACTCATAAATGCTTGAGCCCTGTGGTGGTTTAAGCTAGAGCCATGAACTGTGAGTTCGTCAACCTTGGTCACGGTTTTCACGGGTGCACATCGACACCCCTAGTTGCCCCGAGTCTCCGAGAGGACGGAGTCTGTTAGCTCAGGAGAGGTAGTGCAGATATGCATGGAGTCTCTATGAGGCGGGCAGAGGTCGAGAACCTCTTAAGTTCTAGACTTGATGAATGAGCACAAGGGGCACGCAGAAGAATTATTCTAAGTGTTAAGTTCAGGAGAAAGAGCGCAAAGCTATTAAGTCCTTCATAACTGACAAAGCTCAGGTAGAATAACGAGACTCAAGTATCGAAAGGGAATATCCTTTCGTTTGGAAGATGAACGAATAAGATCCGTTCGGGAGGGTCCAAGGTCTATCACTACCGTTAGATTTGAAGAAGGAGCGCAGGCGTTAATGCCTCGACTCCTTCTGTCTTCGCAAGTTCGACGAATGTTGGTAATCATCGTGAAGGGGACAGATCCTATGAAGTTTGAAACCCAAAGTGGCGATGCGATCTGGACCGTAGATCCAAGGATCTATCGAGACCCACCTTGACCGTCGGATCTGTGAGTTTGGAGTTTGCCCGACGGGAGAATCGTGCATTGGTGAGACTAAACCTCAGAAACCCAAAGTCGCGATGCGATCTGGACTGTAGATCCAAGGATCTATCAGGACCCACCTTGACCGTCAGATCTGCGAGTTCGAAGTTCGCGCGATAGGAGAATCACACGTTGGTGCGACTAAACCTCCGAAACCCGAAGTCGCGATGTGACTTGGACCGTTGGATCGAGGAAAGTCGTGGACCGTCGATCTGACACGAGCAGATTTTGAGGATCGAGAAAAGAGGCAAGAAATCTTCCCACTTCGCGAAACACGAAATCCTGAAATGTGAAGTCCCAATTTGTGAAGAGGCGATCTGGACCGTTGATCTGACATAAGTGAAGTTCAGAGTTCGGACTTCATGGAGAAGGAGGTGAACTAAATTTTGAGTCTATGAAGTGCGAAGTCCCGAAACACTCGAAAGTGAGCCCAAGTCATAGCTGGAGGTCACATCAGTGGAGAATAAGGGAAGGAACTAGCGCTCGCTAGGCTCTAGTTCGGAATTTGGGAAGTCGGGAAAGTCAGTTGACTCACAACAGAATACCCAAAGTCGTGAAGCACCTTTTGATTAGGCCTGAGGTCATATGAAGGAAGGGGCTAGAATGGAGAGCTAGTGCATGTTGTTCAATTCCTTCAAAGGGGCCAGGAAAGAGCCCGCGGGTTTGGAAGAACCTACAATATGAAGAAAAGGGAGCCTAGTGAGAGTTAAAGAAAGTGAAATTTTGATGCCCCACCCCTTAAAAGAGCACTTAGGGGTCGGGTGTGTTATAGGTACTCTTAGGTACATTGTCATTGGAGTTTTGGGATAGTGAGAGTGGTCCAAGGGATGAAAGAAAGGTCGGTGACGACAAAAGGTGGGCCAAGGGACCAGGCCATAAATATAATGTGTCATTTCCATGTCGAATGACACGAGTAATAAGCGACCACATGGACGCCACATGATAATGAGCTGGTTGTTGACCAGTGAAGGCACGAAAAACTTCGAGGAGCCATAGTTTTTGATCCAGAGCTCAGTTTGTGGAAAATGATTATCGTTGGAAAGCTCTTGACAATTAGAGGAAGATGGTGCTATTGAATGGAAATTCTAAGACAGATTAAGGGAACAAAATTTTAATACCCCACTCCCTTAAAAGATAACTAGGGGGTTGGGTGTGTTACAAAGTGGTATCAGAGTAGACAACCACACTTGGCCTGCTTGGGCTCACGAAAGAGTCAAAGAAATTGTATTAGAAATTTATAAGTAGGAGGGTATGCTACCCTACCCTATCCATAAGGGTCTAATAATACCTAACCACATAACCAAGCGCTTAAGTCTTTGAGTGCTTTGCCACATTCTCCAAGAGGTATTTCCCTTAGCATAGCGGGAGGTAGGGAGGTGGCCATAAAACCACCCTCAAGAGCATCATTGTGGCTTTGTTTACCACCATGTGTCCCTTAGTGGATATTCTGAAACCACCAATAAGAGTAGTATTCTATTAACTCACGTGTAACTTTAGTGGGTGTTTTTAATCTGAATCGTCAATCCTTACATACGATCCACAACTATGTTCCATAGTATATAATGATGAGGATCGTTGATCCGACCATGATCAACGATCACGATTATAACTTAACCATCGATGATTTGACCACGGAGACCACGATCCAACGATGGATCTTGAATCAACCTTCAGATCTAACGGTTCCTAAGTTGCGATTTTACCTAGCTTATGGAATTCAACAAATTCTGCATTGTGTAAATAAATAGCATTCAAAAATCTATATCGGTATTCATAAGAATTCAATTAAATCTTGTTCCTGAAAAGAGGGATGAGACTTTATGTCATTGTTGCATGGTTAAATATGAATTGTGTGTTGTTGTTATGTGCTTAATAGTGAGGCTAATTTTTTTTTTAACCTTTATTGTTTATAAGATGGTGGATAACCAACTAACGTAAATTGTTGATCATCAATACTTAACTAGTGAGTGACCTTTCAGAAAAGCTATAAGTGAAAGTATGGTGACACACCATGAATGGGGAGAGAGCTCCCATAACAAAGAAGAAGAATCTGATGAAAGGAGAGCGGTAGAAACCCCTCCAAATCTAGCTGAGACTGTGAGAAGTATCATGGTGGAGTTGCAGAGCTTTAAGGCCGATAATGACAGGTTGATGAAAGTGCAGAAAAAACAGAGTAAATTAAATGCAGTCCTACAACAAATTCTGCCAAATATACAGAGATAGTTACAGCATGGACCAGCCAACAATGTGGACAAACACCATCCCGAGAAAACCCAGAGTTTGCCTGAGATACATAAACATGGTCTTGAAAGCAGTAATGCAAGAAGAATCACTCCCAAGTGGGCCCGAAATGGAGCCAAGAGGCATGCCAAAACCCAAGACTCATCTGAAGATTCCTCTAGTAAAGGGGTAGAAATCTCCAAGGAATTGTTCAACAATGAGACTAGCTCACATTCTCATAGGAAAATAAAGAAGAGGAAGCACTCCAAGGGTAGTGACCCTGGAGATTTTAAGAAATCCAAACCACACACTTTTGATGGAGAAATCAAAAAGGGGGGAGAAGCAAAAGCTTGGATACTTAGCATGAAGAAGTATCGCAGAGTTCATAACTACTCTAAAAACTTGAAATCCCGAATAACTATATTTAACATGAATGGAAAGGCCTCTATCTAATGGGAGGACCTTAGAAATGTAAAAGGAATCTGTGAGAAGGAGTTATCTTGAGAAAAAATTGAAAAAATACTTCAAGAAGAAGTACCTATCTGAAAGGTATTATGATGAAAGGACTAAGGAGTTCTATGAACTCAAACTAGGACATCAAGAAAGCAAAACACCAAGCCTCAGTAGTGGAAATGGAAGGTATGATTGAAAACCATCTTACTTCTATTATGATTGACCTTGGTTCTAATTTCAGTTATATTTCCCCTCAAACTGTTGAGAAGTGTAAATTACAGCAAGAAAAACATGCCAAACCATGGTTAGTACAACTAACCTCAGGAACTAAAAGAAAAGTAACAAAGGTCATAACAACATGTCAAGTCATTATGAATGGTCTATCTACCCAAACAACCTTAAACATCCTTTAAGCCAATGTCCAAAGTTTTTTATTTTGTTTTGGTTTTTTATTAAAATTTGTTTTTTTGTTTTTTAATTTTATTTTTTTCCTAATTAGTTTTTTAAATATTTTTTATTGTTTTTTTTAAATGTAGTTTTATTTGTTTATTTTGATTTTTTATTTTTTTTATAAAAATAAATAAAAAATAGTTTAAAAATATATTTTTGTTTATTTATTATTTACATTTAATTAAAGTAAGTGGTTTTAAAAAAATATAAATTATTATTATTATTTGGTTCTTTTAATATATATATATATATATATTCTATTCTTGTTGGTGGAGATTTTTTTCTCTTATTTATTTTTGAATGAAAAAAATTAATAAACAAATTTTCAAGTGACAATTTAGGAGTTGATTTTGAGTTTTTAATTTGCGGTGGTACTGGTTATAAAGGTCATAGTTTCAATTAAGTTGAAATTTTGGATAAAAAAAGTGGGCGCTAGTGATAGCATCACTTTTCGATTTGGGGGTGAGTTTTAAGGTTTTTGTCAAGGCTGCGATTTCAAACAAGTTAGGATTTTAAACCTCTGCGAGAAAAGGGTGCTACCGGTAGCATCACTTTTTGATTTGGGGGCTGATTTTGGTGTTTTTAACGCAAAAATATGATTTTTTGGGGCCAAAGTTCTTGTTTTGAGGTTATAGTTCTCATTAAGTTGGTAACTATGTTTCAATGATGTTCTACACTTTGAGAGTTTTCTTTCTTTTCTTTTTTTCACAAAGATTAGAGGATTTTTATTCATTAAAAGGGCGTGGCCTAGACCACATAGTACAAAATGAAAAACTAGATATCAATACAAAATTCCAGTTCTTCCAAAACAACTAGCATCCATGTGCCTGTCCTATCTATGATGGTTCTCCAAAATCTAAAGCTACTACATAAATGGATTGAATAAATCCGGTAAAACATACCAAGTATACAGACATAAAAACAAACCATAAATAATCTTTAAAGTTGGGATCATTTTAAACCTCCTTGTACGTGTTGTCTTCGTTGTCCAGTCGCACTGCTGGAACATTTAAATATGGAAGAGAAGACTCCACCCTTCTGGATGGACACCCAATAGTCGTACTAGAATCAGAGTTCCTTCGAGCCAATGTCCCCTGAGCAAGCTACAATTGCATTGCTTCTAATTTACTTCGGAGAGAGCCGACCTCATCCTGCAGTTATCCCACCAAAACCTGATGATGAACAAAGGTGTCTAGGGAAAAGGTAACAGAAGAATTAAGTGCATTAACCATAATAACTAGACATTGTTTCTCCATAAACTCATCTTCCTCCATTTCCACATCCTGATGCCTTTTGTATGATCCATTTTCCATGACGATTCTCTTGTCTGAAGCCACCGACATTCTAGGGGATGAGTGGCGGAGAATTAAAGGCCAAGCCACAGAACCTATGTAAATTACAGGCTTATTACCAGACCCTCCTCTCCTAGAATAATACACAGACTAGACCCAAGAAAGCCAAGAAGCAACATAGAGAGAGAGAAAAAAATGACATGCATTCTTTCCCATAATGGATCCAAAGAGCACTAAAATTTCCAGGATTACATTCCCTAATTTAACAATGTGCCACATGTGTCTTATTAAAACAATGCATGCATGTCATACCTTAAAATCCCTGTCTAGACACGCGACCGTGAATTTTCCATGCTAACTTGCGAGCCAACTGACGACATCCAAGGTATCCGTCATCCTAAATTGTACTTCTTCCCAATTTCCATTCTCAACAATTATGGCAACGTTCCAATCCCTTGTCTTATCCACCAAGCTCAAAACAGTAATGTCCTGATCTCATACCATCTCCATGCGATTCCACCAGCACCCATGAACCAAATTGTAATTCCCACCCATAAAATTAATTACTTGCCTCGCCCCACTCTCCAGGAGTAGACATAGTAATAAATCCTCTAAGATCCTTCCATGCACAAGCATACATGTGACATATAGTGCCATGTAGGCCCCACGGGATCCACCCAAGAACCAAAGGCTAAACATTATGGAGGAGGGGATAAAATTTCCACCCCACATATCCCCACAGAGCCAGGGGCTAGGCCAATGGATCTATTATCCATTTTTTCCGCTTCTTTGTTATTTTCTTGAAGGATGTGGAAGAACTCAATAGTAAGAGGCGGTAAATTAATCCTGATATGCTCAATAAGAGCCTTCAAGCCAACATCTCGAGGGGCAAAGCCAGTAACAAGGCATCTAATGCTAGTTGAATCCCTTGGTAGACTGCATGAGCTTCAACCTTGTTATTCATGGTGACTCTGAGGTTCCAATAAAAGTCTATTTCTCGAGTTCCTTTAGGGCCATAAAGCACCCATCCCACACCTGCCTCCCATTACGCTTTGAGAGCTTTCTAATAGTGTGAAGATCACCTCAATTGGAGTTTGTATGTAGAATTTATGCCTCCTGTAAGTTGACCTATCATGTTGACCACCATGGTATGGATTGGATACCACATTAGCTTCCATTACTCACATGTGTGGAGCTAGTCATGTGTGGAATTTCAAGAAGATTATAGAGGGTTAAAAACCCTAACATTAATTGGCAGTTGAGGCATGCAAAAACCCTAACCCTAACCCTAGACAATTATTAGGCTATGTTAAATACCGGGTTGCTAAGAAAGGAAGGGGTTCCATTCTTATTGTATTGTGTATTGTTCCATAGTTGAGAAAAGCATCTGGGAGTGGGCTATTGAAGAAAAATAAAGGAAGTGGAAGATCATGTAGCAACCATATTGGTCATAGTGTCCATGGCAACTCCATGGTGACTACCCCTTTCTTTGTATTTGAATTCCACAACTAAGAAGAAAAGATCAAAGCATAGGCATCACCTTCTAGATGAGGTTTTCTTGTATTGGGTTTTCCGAAGGTACATCTTGTGTTCAGTGTGTGGATGGAGTGTTATTTTCTTAGTGTATTGCATTCATTGAAACCTGAAATCTAAAGTAAAACACTACATAATACAAAAATTCATAATATTATAAAATCTGTTGTGATGAACTATTCCAATGGAATATCCTGGATAGTTTGTAGATACGATAGTCATGAAACTCTTCATCTAATGGGGTCATCGAAAATTTGTGTGGGACTGCATAGATTATTTACGCCAAGTATAGACACTACACATACGTTTCTTTGAAAGTGATAAAAAAAGTTTTGGAACTATGCAAACATAGTGAATCCAACTACTAGTGGCCAATCCAAGTACTCTTAATTTGATTTCTCTTTTAATGCTAAAATTGCACACGACAAGGTATTAACATCCCAACATTAGTTGGAGATTGTTTCTCTCTCCTATTTTTCTAATTGCACAACCAACAGACGAAATTGTATTGGAGCTTTGATTATTCTTTGGGCTTCAGAGGTTGAAACTAGCTCTAAAGGGTGCTAAACCTTTCTATGTTGACACTGAATAAGCCAACCAAATGAGTAGGGTTCAAGATTAGTGGTTGTAGTTAGGTTGTGCTTCTTCACTAATGTGTTTGAGATGATATATCATTGGTTGAGAGTGTTACAACTGCATACATAAGCTCCTTATTACTTTGGATCTTGATGGAAATTATTTTATTGTGCTTTACAAAACTAGGTCGAGTGATTGCCATTAAAGAAATTCCTTCCATTGTGGTGTTTGGTGCTATTATTTCTTTATCTCAATACTTTACCAAGGAGACTTCAACACTTATTTGGATGCAATCTATCATGTTTCATGTGTCCTTTGTGCTTGGAATAACTGTATAAAGAGACATACTTCTTCTTCAATGCACTATGTCCATCCTTAGAAAATTTAGTTAGTATTTTGTTGTGTGTTCCCATTGAGTGGATTCTTCACCATGCCATATTTTGCAATGATCTTCTTTCCTTGACTAAGGTGGTTCCAACACATTGTTTGGATTTCTCTGAATATTCTTAGCTTATGCTAATGTAGCCTTTCAATAAACATATTCAATAGTGTGGATATTGAACATCTCAATCTCCTCCTATATTGGCATGATCAACCTATCAATGAGCTTGGTCACCAACTTTGCTTCTTCATCCATTATTTAAGCAAAAAAATTAGTGGTTGAGCTCTTAGATATAGGTATCTACACCCTAGTTTGAATTTTGTCCCGGGTATTATCATTGTTGTTGTCACTCATAATAGTTGATCAAATAAAATTTATCGTTGACAACGATCTCAAAGTTGTCACTTGTCATGGCTCAAGTGGCATTAATGGTCTTTATATGTGCACATAAATTATCCCACCATAGTGAAGCTTCTCCATGCACGTGTAGCTTTATAAGGTTAAACTTGTTTTCATTTGTGAATTGTTGCAGTTCATAAATGGAATTTGGATATCACAATTAATCGTCAAATTGTAGGGCATACACCTATTGTCATAGGGTGAATGTCTAGCTTGGTTTCCACTTTGAGAGAGGAAACCATATCCAATGAAAAATTCCTCCATTGCTATTTGATTTCAATTTTGGATTCCTTTTAGAGGGATTTACTATAAAAAAAGTTGTTATTGATCTATAAACCAGGCTGGATGTTACAATGATCTACACACCAAACCACATCTAAACTTTAAGCTACTACAATGGGCTTGTGCTTGACTACATGACTATCTTTTTGTATTTTTAATGCTTTGTCAGAAACAAAAACACACTATTCATAATATTTAGCTATTGTGACATATGCAATATACTACAATATCAAAACCACACAATGGAATAGAAATATTTACCCTAGAAACCCAATATTGGAAAACCAACAAGAAATGAAGGGCTATGCCTTTCATCTTTTTTAATAATGGATATTAGAATACATAATACAACAAAGTACAAACTTACTACAAAGCTATCAGACACTATGGTTTACTACAATCCTCTACAAATGGCTCCTAATATTTCCTTCTCTACTTTGTTAGCATCTCCTCCACACTCCTACTCATGCTATGGAACAATTGATAGCCAAAGAAAAAATGAACCTGTTTCCCTCCTTCAACTAGGTTTCCACTAGATTGAATTAGGATTAGGTTTATGGTTTCAAAACCCTCTTGGACTCTTAATTATGATTCTAGAAGTCTCTAGTGTATTCCCACATGTTACTAACTTCTCGTAGGTGAATCATGGTGAGATAACAATGCTACCAATTGGACCCGCATGGAATAATTGGGTCATTACCCTGCCATGTCCATAGTTTTGGCATATGAACTATGTTTTGTGAAAATAGATCGCCACTGAAAAACTATTAGTGTGTATAATATGGTAACCATAAAGAGGACCTAGCTACTTAGCATTAGAGGCCCCAAAATTCAAGTTATTTAACCCTCAAGCATAGGATTTATCATTTTGGTTTGTTCATGCGGTTTTTAGGAGTTGACCCAAACTAGTCCTTATGGGCCCCAAAGTCAAAATTACCAATTCTAGAGTGTCAATAAAGTCATATGGTAACTTTGTAGATCCATTTTAGATCAGTTAAAGTTTGCAATAACTAAGCGATATTGGCCATATGTCCCTCCATGCTCCCAAGTTTGTTTGTGGAATATGCAATTCCTTCTTTGAGTAGTGTTGATATTCATTTACGCACTTAGAAAAATCCCCACACACCACTATTCTATGTATGTATTCTAAGTGTATCACATCTAATGCATTGGACTATTGCTTACATCACATTTCACAATCTATGATGAATATGTAAAATAATGTAAAATATTGTAGAATATTAGATGGAGGATTAACTTAGGCATCAACCCATGGACTCAAGTAGCATGAATTAATGGCATAATCAATTACTTACACTTAATTATCTTAATTTGTAAGGAAATTGACTCAAATCCTTGTATCTACTTCGATATCGAACTAATGGAAATCTCTTCATTAACTATTTGGCAATGAACCGAATTTGCGTGCCTTGTGTGATCTATTGTGGCTGATCCTTTCTATTAATGCATGTCTTAGAGTATACAAGCTAATGAAATTGGGTTTATTATTTATAATAATATCCTTTAGTGCACATATATGGTTTCTTACTATTGGTTGGTGAAGTGATTTAGATAGTTAATGTTGTTTTTTTTCTCAAGAAAGAAATATTTATATTTAATATTTCCTCCGAGAAATCAAAGTATACATTGGTCTACCTTTAACAGACACTATTAGCATATAGCCTATACTTTAACAAAAAGTAGTCTTTGAACCTATCCTATGACCATTTAAATACAAACTTCCTCGACTCCAAAGAGGTAACCTTTTCACATCTTTAAACAAAATAAACTCTTTTTATCCCTTCAACTTTTGCACTTATACACAAAAAACAAAAAATAGATGCATCAAAGCTTAGTCTTGATCCACATTTTTCTATTGAATCAATATAGCGATATTTCTAAAAATGAAATTTGGTCCTCTCCTTTAAACTCTTGCTCAAACATGGTTCCTTCTTACATCAATAGTTAGTACTGGTTATGTCCATGCCATACACAATAATGAATGCTTGTATACTAATGTTTTTTGTGATCCCTTATCCAATCAAGGTATAAGACCTATGCATGTAACACTAGTTCGATTTCTAAAAGAGCATTATTTCCTTTAGTGGATGGGTCTATATGTCTCTTTGTGGTGGTAAATCAACATCGTGCCTTCATTTGAACTTAGTATCTCCCCCCTCATTGTTGGAATCTAGGGTAGAATGCTACAAAAAATGGGAACAAGAAAATAAAACTATCAAATAGAACCTTCCATGCTCCTAGCGACCTTATCTAGAGATAAACAAAGTTCTCCATGAAGGGGACTATTTCCTTGTCTATACATTGACTTGTAATTTAGATTCTATTTATTTCAATCTCATTAATGAGTTGCCTATTGTTGAAGATTTGAATATAATTGTTGTGAACTTGATTACTTGTTCGGTAGAATTTATGCCACCATAAAGAGAAAGGTACTTCATCTAGCCTAGATACTCCCTTATCTCCTCCACCCATCTGTACTTCAAAAACTCCATCACTTCCTATTGCATACAAAGAAAAAAATAGTTCAATGGTTTCTCAATCGTTCATGCAACCTACTATGATCATCCCTAGTAAAGTCTTTGCTATAGTAATGGCCCAATCAATGATGGAATTTTACGTTCAATTTGAACATTTTTATCAAATTTGATTTTTTTTTACATGTGAGTTTCAAGAGGATATTATCAAGGATAATGTGGAGCAAATTTCCCAATATGTGTTAGGAAACAAGATGCCCTTCATTTTCCCTTTTATAGGCATTTCACATTTCCCCCCTTATAAACAACATAGTTATCCCATTGTCCCTTCTCCTTCCTCCACTCACTGAAATCCTATAGTATCAATGAAATATAAATAGGAAAAATAAGGAAAATGAGCATAAACATAAGCACTATTATTATTGTTCTTGTTATGGGAGAATGACAAGGGAATCAACCCAAGAAAGTACAATAATACTATTTTTGTTGGAGAGCAATAAGGAAAACAACAACAATAATAATTTTGTGGGAAAATGATAATGGAGTCATTTTAAGCACATGCAATAATAATAATAATAATGTTTATTATTATTATTATTATTATTATGTAGGGAGTAAACTTAAAAGAGATGCAATGGATGCAATGACCAACATGTTGGAGAGCTTGTTGTGTGGAAAAGTTCTCATTATTCCTTAGGTGAGGTGATCGTCACAATTGTTTCACCATCGATTCCATGGTTTTATATTTGTATATTTTTTATTGCATTATCTAATGACATTGGATGGATGGGAAGGTGGAGAAGTTGAGAGGAAAAGATAGGATGGAATTAATAGAAAATGATTTTAAAGTAGATCAATTTCAAGTAGTTGTAACAGGGATAGTCAAGGAAGAGGAGAAGTGACATGGACAAGAATGTTATGACCCTAATGGGAGTATACATGGAGTTAAATATACATTTAATAGCAGGTCTACCTAGTAGTGGGTCTACATAGGAAATGAGTGAGAATATGTATATATGGAGGTCAATAAAGACATTAATGTATACATGGACCTATGATTCTAATATATGGATATGCTTGGGTTATTCAGGGGTTGGTATGGTAATGCATAAGGATCTAGTGTGTAACTCATCATCATCATTATAAATTTAGGAGTTTTGATCCTTGCATATACTTGGTGAACAATGTGTGTATCCAATTCATCGTGTTATTTTAAGTATCAGGTTCATAATATTTGGTATAAGTGTGGATGATTCTTGGTATAGATTTTGCACCATTTGATCAATAATTAATTTGTCCGGGGGGATCTAAATTTAGTGAGACTTGAAGGGTTGGAAAGAAGATATACCATAATATATCTATTACAAAATTTAGTAGTAGAAGCATGAGAATTTTTAAAGTACGATTTAAGGTTTTTATTATTGTTGAAACCTTGCTAAATTTATAAAGGTTCACTAAATTAGACAAATTTTAAGATTTCAAGGTTTAGTTGTAGTGAGACTAGTGTCAATGGAAATAAAACATACCAAGGTGTTGGAGGTCCAAACATAATAGTTGTTGGTTCAAAATTGGAGGAGTTATTCTCTAAACAACCACTCTCTCTAGATAAGGGTTGCAAAAATGAGTGTTGGAAAATTATTCATAAAATCCAAATTGAGTGAGGCCTATGGCATTGTGGAGAAGACATTTAAAGCCATTACAAACCAAAATCTTAGGTTAATTGGAGTAGAAATTTTAGAGTTACATCAGGTACATAGATGGTTGGTTGCGCAATCCCCAAAGAAATGATGAAAGTTATGTCAACTTAATTTTTTCATAAGTCTTGATTAGAAATTGTAACACCTCTTTTTCCCCAAGTCTATAATTATTCTTAAAGACCTAATGCATTGTAATTGATGAAGACTGTAATTGTGGTTTATGTTAATAAAAGCACCAAATCAAATGAATGAGAGGCAAGCCTTGCAGTACTGGCCATGATACCATGAGTGGGATCTGGTGAGGGGTAAATTGGGAAGTTTTCATGAGGAAAATAGGAAGCTTTCCCAAAAATCCAACTTACACCTACAAAACCTTGAATGACTAGCATGTCCAAATTACCCTGTCCGTCTTGAACACAAGAAACTCGTTAATGACACTAGATCGAGTAGTTGGAGAATCTATGACTGCCTTCATAATTATACTTGGAAGAAGGAAGGGTTGGATGCAAATGTCAACCAAAAGTACCTAAAATTTCCCCTTTGATTCGGGAGCTTGACCATGGGGGTTTTATTCTGAAATAATTGAGTGGGGAACCTGAGGAATGATGAGAAGTTTGAGTTGAGGAAAAGGAATGAGGAGGAAGAGGGAACATACACAGAAGACAAAACATTCACACACAATAAGACTCACAAACACATGGTGTGAAAATGCAAACAAGCATATACAACTCACACACACAGACCTGAGTGTTGATTCACGTTTATTTATCACCATTAGTACATACACGCCCATCCTTGGTTTTTTTCCCTCATTTGTCTTTTCTCCTCAAATTTTCTTTACTTAGTCATTTTCCCCTTTCAAATGTGGGTTGCATATAAGGATACTATCAAATTCCCATGTCCGTAGACCCGCAAGCCCGTGTATATTTACCTAGTCATTTTTATTCTCTTGCAATCCCAACACTTAGTCATTTTTTTTCAAGCGATGCAAGAGTCCTATTGGAAGAGATCGACACATTTCTGTCCCACAATTTCCCATGTTCTGTATCCTGCAATCGCACTGCACTTAGAATGACCTATCTATATCCACGTCCTCCAAATTTCACCCTTTACCTTTTTCACATTTAGCCATTTCTTTGAATGTGGATGTGGGATACCAATTTCTTCCACTTACCTGTTTTCTCTCATGCTTATGTTCTGGAACATGTAGTCCCGCATTCTACAAAATGACCCTTTCAACTTCATGACTTGCATAATGATTTTTTCCCATACTTAGTCTATTTTCTCATTGTGGATGTAGGAGTCATTCCCTTTCACCTTTTTCATTCCCTATATCTTATGTCCCACATCTCACAATCCCACATTCTCCATATTTCACTCTCCATTCCTCTTTTTTCACTTCCATACTTAACCATTTTCCATCTTCCACGACATCAAATCACCATTTCCCGATCACATTTATTTCCCCCCACCACGTCAACCACCACTTATGTGAACATAATGTCATTATTAAAGTGGCGAAGATTTTGTGAATATTTGTAATAAATTCTAATTCTTACTGTGCAAGTGAACAACTTTGAAATAAGATCTATGGTGGTTAATAGTCAAGGAAATACATGGTAAATTAAATAAAGGATTAATATGCCATGCTGTAAAACATTATATCGATAGTAGCTCCACCTATTGGTAAGAATAAAAAGCAGTGTAAATTATGTCAAATAGGAGAAAAAAGTTGTATTGTGGAGATACGCTAAATACTCTCGAACGTGAAGACCACGAGTTCCAATGGCCGTGGGATTACAGGTGGTACACAACCCTCCCTCCAGCTGAGAAGAAGACAAACTAGGTTTGGACCTCAGGCATAACTTTGGCTGGTTGTGTGCTCGAGGTGACATATTTCAAAGAGTTAGTTCTTCAGTGTGCGGATAAATTTGATACAAAAAGGAGAATAATTCAAGTTCAGGGGAAGCAACCTATATCCTTGGCTCCTTCAGTTTTCACAGGAATGATACAATTATAGAAACCCACCATGTATTTCAAGGGTGAAGAAGCCAATGAATTCCTCAAGGAACACATAGGAAGACAATAGCTTCTCGAAAAATATTTGGTCGACCCAAGAGCTAGTACCAATGCTGCTAGGATTGAGGTAAGTTCCTTAAAGTATCCTTACAAGGAATTTGCCTGGTTGTTTCCCATATAATTGGTTTGGAATACACAACAACTATGACAAAAAATATTGTTTATATTCTCCATTTCACTATGCATGAAGACACCCTCATTAACTGGGGCCGCCTTATCTCCAATGGAATTTCATTTCAATTGGGTGGTCTGAAAAGGACCTAAAAATTATACATGACATCTTATTTGATTTTTTCCATAGCCTATTGCCATGTTTTCGAAGTCTTGTCGAGGATAAGAAGTGTCGAATTCAAGGTGGAACTAGTCTCTACCTAGTATCCAACCTTATGGAGACACAAGACTCAATATTATTTCTACATGGTCCATAACAATTTTATTTCTGAATTAAAAAAAATAATCTTTGGTCTCAATACATCGAGACAATCACTTGAGGCTACAATCTTTCTCTCAGAGAAAGGAATTTTTGAAACTACAGAGGATTTTAGTGTCATAAGGTTATTCGGTTTCCAAGAGAAACCCTTTCTTCTCCCTTTCTATGTATGAGACAAACACTTTGTTATAAAAGTATGTAGACAATACGAGTATTGGGCTCATTTCTTTAATGAGAAAAGAAAAAAACCAGTTCATCCTATTGGCCCAAAGAGTCGGAGATGTTGTTGTAAAGAATATCTCTCATTTGGATGAATTTGCAGGTCAATTTGACCAACTCGACTTGAAGAAAGTTAGATGCAATTAGGGTTTTGACCTTAATGATTTATTTACCGCACATATGTCCTTGGTGGGATATTCTTCTTATTTCACTAAGTCTAAACAGTTTAAAAAAGGAGGATGAGAAAAATCAAATCTCTCCAAGACCTCAGTTGATGAAGCCCTAAATGATATCGAATAATTAGCTAGCTCTAATGAGTGTTATCGAAAACAAGGCAAAGAATTAACAAATAAAAACCCCAATTCTCCCACTGTTTCACAAAGAAGTACCCCGACTAAAACAAAACCAAGGAGTAGCGGTATGGAAATGAGGAAAACACCAGCTGGAAACTCAGATGATAGTGGTGACAAGGAACCTACGAAGAAAAATATTGCAAAATACCATGTTGTACATACCTCTTCTAAAAGAAAAAGAGAGACCAACAAAACATGACTAGAGATACCTGAAATTCAAGAAAGTCCTCGAGTAATGGATGCATATGAAGTTATCGAAGAACCCATCTGGTCAGAACAATGACTGTTGGAAACCCACGAAATTGTTGAAGCTATGGTTACCTAATAACCATAAATACTTGAGGAATAATCTATAACACTTCACCATGTGAACTACAATAGAAATTCCATTTTTTTTAATTAAAAAGGTAAACATGAAAAACAAGAAAGTGTCCGAAAAATGGAAATCAGAAATTCATTTCCATGGGGTTGCACCTTCAAAGATTTTACAGTTTTATGAGGCAACTAAAGAGGCACTTAAATAATCGTTTTGTAATATCGAAAAAGATAATTTAATTTTAAAAGAAAAAACAAAGGAATTAGAGACAACTCTGATTCCAAAACCATTGTTTGTTGAGTCATTAACCACAATTCAACTAGCAATTACCTTAGAGGACGTTCCAGAAAGCGACAATAAGTTTCAAGGTTCATATAATTTGTTGTTGGCAGTAAGAAAGTATGTTGGAGATGGAATTCAATAAATAATAGACTTGATCCAAGAAATCTGGGAGCTTGCACATAACTCTTCTATTTTTCAACGATGATTATGCATTTAAGATAATATCTCCATAAAGATCTGGAAAATGATGAAGGTTTTTACAGGGAGGTTGTGGGAACATTTGCAGCAAAAGTTTCAAGTTTAAGTGACACCCATAGAAGAGAACAAAACCTTCCATCTAGTACCCGGATGAAGCAAATTAATGCATGTTGGTTGAAAAAAATTAAAAGTTTAAGAGAAATGTTGAACGGGATAGATGTTGTGAAAATTAAGAGAGGCAACCTTTTCTTAAAACTTGTTATCTCACAAAGGAACTCAACAACCCAAATTTATTAATGGACAAAATACTTATGTCTAAAGAGCAACTATTAGATCAACTCGAAGCATTAAAAGTTTCATGGGCGAGTGAGTTCACCGATTCAATAGAATTCTCCGAGGATAAAATTGAAAGGTGGTTGGTACGATATATTAAAACAAATGATGAGATTGACGACACATTGCACCAATTCGATATTGACCTAAGAGAAATGGAGAATGATTCATTCGAGATAAAGACCAAGCATGAGATCATGATGGCCCCAATGAGGGAATACATAGAAGAGTGGCTAATAAAACCCCTAATCAAGATCACCGAGACCGATTGACACAAAGTGGTTACAACAGTTATGCCACCTCCAACACAAAAACCATCCACAAAAGAAGCATCAACAAGCAAGTAATAGGTTCGGGAAAAATATTTCCATCACAGTAAGTCAAGTAGCAACCCTATTCTTTCCCTTGCCATCTTTCTTCTGCAGTCATTTTCCAAATTTCCTTTTCTATTCCCAACAACATGTGAAACCTAGGGCTGCCCCTTGGCTGTTATTCTCGTGTCTTCTAGGTTTATTTCATTTTATGGTCTGTGGGAGCCCCATCCTAGTCCTCATTGAAGGAAAAACGTGGTCCCTTTTATTTTTATTTCAAGACATTAACTGCCTATTTATTAAAGACATCTATTATTTTTTGAGGTTCCAAGAGAACTAATTTGGGACATAACATTATTGATTTCTCAAGACTTTCTATTAAGCGTGATATTTTAGATGTGTATTTATCATAATCTTCACTGGAATTAATGAAATGATCATTAAGAGTTCTCTGCCATATGTGGTCCTTATTTTCCTTCCTCTTTTCATGAATATTGTATTCTATTTTGATGAATGTTGTGATGGAAATGTCATTCTACTTTACTATATACTCTTTTGGTTTATAAATCTTGTAACATATTGTAAATATTTTCTTTTTACAAGATACCTAGTGCTTTCTCATGTATTCTTTGCATGTGAATATTTATTTCAAGAATAATCCTAGTCCTCTATTAGGCCTTTTTATGTTCTTGTATGTTATTTGAAATAAAGGACTACCACCTCTTTACAAATGCAAGGGGATTTATCCTCGTGAGGTTGAATTAAAGACCGTAAGACAATATTTTAGATCAACATTTTTGGTGACCATATTGGGGAGAACAAAAGGCTGGTTTCATAGATAAACTATTTAATTACTCTAACTGAACCCACTCAACCCCAAATAAAAATTGGATTAAGAGATCAAATAAGTGTTTTGCACTAGTTGTATGACCTAGCGATTACAACAACAAGTAGCCACACTGAACTTGAAATAAGTTGGGAATTTATTTCCCAAGAAGAAGAAGGAGCAATAGCCCTAAGACAAAGAAGATAGTTGTGAATCCAAGAAAAGATGGAATCATATAAGGGTCATTTAACAAGAAGTAAAAGTAAGAAGCTTGCCACTCAAGAAGTTTCTCAAAGTTCAAGATTCGAAGAATTGAGATACTAATCATGTGTGACAAAGAAGAACAAAGGAATGAAATTCCTAATGAGGAAAAGGAAAGAATTAACAGTCAAAGAAATCAAAGAAGAAGGGCTAGACCCAACTCACTTAATGTACATGGAGAACAACACACATTGCTAACCCTACCTTGAGGAATTTTTCATGTCTTTTTAGGTGATGGGATAATGGATCCAAGAAGACATATGGATCAATTTATAAGTGTCCATGATATTCATTTGATTGAACACAATGATGTGATGGTCAGGGTTTTTCTACAAACCTTGATATGACCAACCTATGAATGATATATTTCCCTCCCATCTCAATCAATTGGTTCATTTGATGATTTGGAAAGTATGCTCATGACTATGTATGCACCATCTATTGCATACCATACTCTACTTACTCAATTTACCCAAATCAATCTTTAAAAAGGGTAAAGAATCAAGGATGTTAATTTGTGATTCTTTAAGACTTTGAATCAAATCCCAGAAGACCAATGACCAAATGATCTTGTCATATTTGGATGTTATAAGAATGCCATGCCTTGAAATGTGAATTACACAATTAGATCTTCACAAATAAATGGTCTAAATGAAGCAATCCTGAAGGCAACAAAAATGGGAGAATACATGTTAGAAACCAATGCTGATATTGAAATCATTCTTGGAAAAGTCCAAAGACAAATGACCAACCTATCCACATCACTTCAAGGACCATATGCTTCAAGAAATTTTGAGAATATAGAAATTGGGGGAGGAATTCTCCAAGCCCCCCCCCACCTAATGTCAGAAATGACCATGAAGCTTCCCAAGAAATAAGACAAAAGATAGAAATGGCTCACATGAATAGAACAATTAGAAAAATGTAGAATGAAATTACTAGACTCGAGAGAGGTGAGAATATTATTCCACCAAATTTGAACATTAGAGGTCCATTACAAGATCAAAGAATAATAAATGATAAAATTGAAGAACATAGACCAAGAGCACCCAGAGTTCCAAATCCAAATGTTGTTGCGTTAGAAGAAATTGTAGAAGCAGAACATTGTGAAAACTTTGATCAAGAAGTAGATGTTAACCAAGATCAAGTTTTGGAATCAATACAAATGGATGAAGGATCATAATCTTTTTATATCTTTGATGAACAAGAAGGTCATGAGTTTTCACAAGATAATGTTGTCCATACTAGAGCACAAGTAAATAACTTTGAGATAGGGGAACAACCTGAAAAAGAAAAGGAAAAATATAATGCTCGAGAAACAACAAAACAACAATAAGTTGTGAATCAAACAAAGACTCCACTGCAAATGGATTATAATTTGGTTGATGAGCTAATCAATCTCACAATTACTTTACCATTTATGGAGGTAGTTAAGATACCTCAACAAAGAGAAAATATTTTGAAGACACTGGATGATACAAATTCAAGAATAGAAGTAGTTGTGATGAGTACAAGAAAACAACAAAATGTTTCATTAGTGAGACCAAGGGGAAAAGTCCCACCATTTTACATATCCACAGAAAATCATGACCTCACATTACACAATTTTCCGGTGGATAGTGGAGACACTAACAACATCATGCCACTATTAGTGATGAATATACTTGGAATGGAATGCACAGAATAATATGCAACATGTGAGAGCATATATGCCATAGATTCAAGAAAATTTCCAGCACATGGTTAAATAAAATATTTTTGTGCATGGATAACTACACCATCTCACATTACCACAATTTTCACCATTATAGTTGTTGATTTTCCTCCAACATATGATGTTGTGTTGGGAAGACATTGGTGCTCATTAATTGGAGGATATATCATGAATGACGGAAGTTGCATGATGCTTCCAAATAAGTATGGGACTATGATTAGAGTTCCTCGAGAGCATACAAATCCCATATCGTTTAAGAAAAAGGAAAATTAAGTAATGCAAAATTATGTCGATGCTAGAATTGGAAATTATGTTGTTTTTACTATAGAACAAATAAGTCCACCCAAGCACGATGAAGAAAATTATTTCCAAGGTTTTTGGAAAATGTCATTTGATGATGCTTTCTCTAAGTTTGGAAATGGAGTTGGTATTGTTTTCAAAAGTATATATCCACATGCTATTAGATTAGAATTCCCATGTACCAATAATGAAGCAAAATACAAAGTGTTGATTCAAGGAATGATTCTTGTCCTTCAAATGAAAGTAGAAAATCTGGTTGTAATAGGGGACTCAGAGTTGATTATCCATATCAAGAAGAAGTACATAATTAAGAAAGAAAAACTGAAAAATTATGCAAGAAGAGTATGTGAACTCATGGATTATTTTAATTCTTTCAATATCTCTTTCTTTCCTCTAGAAAAGAATCAAAAGGTTGATTCATTGGCAGTAGCTTCATCTCTTTTCAATTAAGAATATTCTCAGAGTCAAAGTAATTTTCATGTTATGACATTTTTTTGGCCTTCAATACCTAATAATCAAGAATATTTGCAAGTTTTTGAAAATAATGAACATGTTTCAAACTTCCTCACTGCTAATGACTTAATGTTATCGAATGATTCAAAAGAAAGCCAAGATCCTCGAAAGGAAATTTGTGATCAAAATCTTGTCCTCTTTCTCAAGAACTATGTCAGTTTGGAATCACCTTTTACAAGAGATGATCAAATAAATATTTTGTATTCAAAAGAAGAACCATCTGTTAGGAAGGTTCAAGAAACACCTAAAATCAACATTGCTACACTTGATTCTCCAAAGTATATAAATCTTGGTACTAGTTTCACCACTGAAGAAATCAATCAATATACTCAGTTGTTCAAAGAATTTTGGGACATTTTTGTTTAGAGTTACAATGATTTAAAAGAATACGAAAAATCAATATTCCAACACATCATACCACTTAAAGAGGGATCAAAACATTTCAAGCAAAAATTGAGAATGATAAATCCTAAGATAAAGCCTCTAGTGAAGATAGAACTAGAAAAATTGAAACATAATGGTATAATTTTTTCTATTAGGCATTCATAGTGGCTTTCAAATCCTGTGGTGGCAAGAAAGAAGAATGGGGAAATTTTCCTATCTGTTGACTTCATAGATCTCAATAGAGTCAACATAAAGACAATTATCCACTCCCCAATATAGAGAATTTATTGCAACAAGTCACTAGTTCTGCACTGATGTCCATGTTGGATGGATTTTCAGGATATAATCAAGTTCTTGTAGTTGAGTAGGAGTGAACGAAAACAACGTGCATAACACCATGGGGAACATATGATTATGTTTGAATGCCATTTGGACTAAAGAATACAGGTGCAACGTTTCAAATAGTAATGGACCATGCTTTCAAAGATCTGATTGGAAAATTTATGGTATATTACCAAGATGATTGATAGTCCATTCAAAACTAAGAGGAAGACATATCGAGCACCTTAGACAAGTCTTTGAAAGAAGTAGGATGTATGTAATATCTTTGAATCCAAAAAAGTGTTTGTTTTCCATAGCAGAAGGAAATCTCTTAGGTCATATTGTGAGAAAAGAAGGAATATACATTGATCCAAAAAGACTTAATGCAATAAATGACCTAAATCCTCCTACATCAAGAAAAGGAGTATAATCCTTCTTTGGAAAACCAAACTTTGTTTGAATATTTGTGCCAGATTATGCTACAATTGTTAAGCCAATAAAGAAAGTATTAAAGAAAGATGAGAAGTTTGAATGGACACTAGACATTCAAAAATATTTCACAAAAATAAAATAGGCCATTACTACTACCCCTATTCTTGTTAGCCCAGACTTTGATAAGAATTCATATTATACTCATTCATTTTAGAAGAAACCATTGCCTCCATCATTACTCAGAAAAATAAAAAACTCAAAGAACTTCCAATTGCTTTCATGAGTAAAACCTTGCATGATTATGAACTAAATTACTCGATAATTTAAAAGCAAGCTCTTTACCTGGTCAAAACAAGAACTCATTTAAGGACTTACATTTTATCAGCTCACATCATTCCCTATGTTCCACATTCACCAATAAATATGTTTCTCAATCAACAACTCAGAGAAGGTAGATGGAAAAACTGCTTAACAAATCTTCAAGAATATGATTTGGAGATTAAACCTTTGAAATCTATCAAGGGGCAATGATTATGTAAATTCATCATTGGAATTGAAGCTATGAACATTTCTCCTCCCAATGGATTTGATGTTGTAATATAGGGAACAAGTTTAGCAAACTCAGAATGGTATAATGACATAATCTTCTATCTGAAATCTGTTCAATTCCCTCCTAAAATGTCTTCCAAAGAAAGGATAACCATGAAAATGAAGACAAATCGATATATACTAGTCTCACGAGTTATTTTTTGAAGGAATTTTGATGGAATTTTATTAAGTTCTTAGATTGCTCAAAGTCCAGAGAAATACTTCAAGAATTTAATCGTGGGGTTTGTGGTGGGTATTTTTCGCCAGTTGTCATGGCTCACTGAATCATTCAGGATGGTTAATATTGGCCAAATATATTGAAAAATGCTTATGAAATGATTCAAAAGTTTTTTCCATGCCAACATTTTCAGGAAAAATGAAAAGAGATGTAATGCCATTACAATCTATAACAATAGAGCAACCATTTACACAATGGGGTCTGGATGTGATTGGTCCCATAAATCCAAAATCAAGTAAGGGACATGATTATATTATCACTGCAACTGATTATTTTACCAAGTGGTAGGAAGTTGTTTCCTTAATAAATGCAGACTTAGAGTAGTTGATACATTTTCTAAAAGAAAACATCCTATCTAGATTTGGCGTACCATAAAAGTTCATAACAGATAATGGCTCAATATTCTGTGGAGAACATGGAATCATCATGGGACAATCATCTAATTATTATCCACAAGGAAATGGGTTGGCTAATTCAATAAAAAAAACATTAATTCAATTTCTCAAAAAGACAATTGAAGCCAACCATAAGAACTTGCATAAGAAATTAGTACATGCACTATGGGCAAGCCACCTTACCCCAAAATATAGTACTTAACACTCTCCATATACCCTAGTGTATGGAAGAGAGGCAAGACTGCCTTTACATTTGGAATTGAATGCTTTGGCTCTTATTGAAACCGTTGAAGATACAAAAGAACAATCACTAATGCAAAAAAGATATTACAAACATTTGCAACTTTAAGAACAAAGAGAACAAGCAATAATGGCAATGAACAAAAGACAACAAATGGTCAAAAGATACTTTGACAAGACCACTACTTGAAAAATTTATCAAAAGGACTAATTGGTTCTGATGTGGAACAAATAAAAGGAAAATCCGTCTTTCTACACAAAATTTGAAGTTCTCTGGATTGGTCCATATCAGATTGAGAAAGCTATTGGTTACAATTCATACTTATTGTAGGATATGAAAGTAATTATTTTACACTTGCTTGTAAATGGGAAACATCTTAAACATTTTTTCTGTTAAATCCCCAGGTTCAAATATGTACATAGTAGTTTTTGGTACTCCTTTATATATCCCTTATCAGTCTATATTCTTACTTTTTTCTCTTGACTCCATTTTCCTAATGGAAGAAGATTCTGGATTCTTAGCAACCCACAGGGGATCACTGTCCCACAGTTGGAGCCAGATGTTGATCCACATTCGTTGATCAACATCAATACATACACCCATCCTTAGTATTTTTCCCTTGTTTTTCTTTGCTCCTTGAATTTTCTTTACTTAGTTGTTTTCCCCTTTCAAATGCGTGTTGCAGATCAGGCTACTGTCAAATTCCTAGGTCCACAGACCCACAAGCAAGTGTATCTTTACTTAGTCATTTTTATTCTCTTGCAATCCCAACACTTGGTCATTTTTTTTCAAGCGATGCAGAAGTCCCATTACAAGATACCAACACATTCCTGTCCCACAATTTCCCATGTCCTGCAATCTCACAACACTCAGAATGACCTGTCTATCTCTGCGTCCTCCAAATTGCACCCTTTACCTTTTTTGTACTTAGTCGTTTCTTTGAATGCAGACATGAGACACCTGACTCTTCCACTTACATATTTTCCCTCATGCTTGTGTCCCACAACCCGAAGTCCCAAGTTCTATAGAATGATCCTTTCATTTTTCGTGACTCGCGTAATGACCGTTTCCCACAATTAGTCTATTTTCTCATTGTGGATGCATGAGTCATTCCCTTTCACCTTTTTCATTCCCCATGTCTTGTGTCCTGCATCCAAAAATCCCGTATTCACCATATTTCACTCTCCATTCCTCTTTTTGCACTTCCATACTTAACCATTTTCCATTTTCCACGACATTGCATCACCGTTTCCCGATCACATTTATTCCCCCCCACCATGTCAACCACCACTTGTGTTAACATAATATCGTTATTAAAGCGGAAAAGATTTCATAAAGCTTTGCAATAAATTCTAAATCTTACCATGCAAGCTAACAACTTTGAAATAAGAGCTATGTTGGTTAATAATCAAGAAAAACGTGGTAAATTAAATAAAGGACTAATATGTCATGTTGTAAAACATTATATCGACAATAGAACCACCTATTGTAAAGAATAGAAAGCAATGTAAATTATGTCATGTAGGAGAAAAGAGTTGTATTGTGGAAATGCGCTAAATACTCTCGGGCATGAAGACCATGAGTTCCAGTGGTCACGATCTTACAGGTGGTACAAGGCGCTCCCTCCTGCCGAGAAGAAGACAAAACAGGTTTAGACCTTAGACATAGCTCTGGCTAGTTGTGTGCCCGAGGTGATGGAATTCAAAGAGTTAGTTCTTTGGTGTGCCAATAAATCTGATACAGAAAGGAGAACAATTCAAGTTCAGGGGATGCAACCTATCTCCTTGGCTCCTTCGGTTTTCAAAAGAATGCCACGACTACCAAAACCCACCATGCAGTTCAAGGGTGAAGAAACTAGTGAATTCCTCAAGGAACACAGAGAAGGAGAAGAGCTCCTCAAAAAATATTTGGTCAAACCAAGAGCTAGTACCAATGCCGTAAGGATTGAGTAAAGTTCTTTGAAGTATCCCTACAAGAAATTTGCCTACTTGTTTTCCCATATAATTGGTTTTGAATCCATGGCCTCCATGCCGAAAAGTATTTTTTCTCCATTTCGTTGTGCATGAATATGCCCCGATTGACTAGGGCCTCCTTATCTCCAATGGAATTTCATTTCAATTGGGTGGTCTGAAAAGTACTTGAAAATTCTACATAACATATTATTTGATTTTCACCATAGCCTATTGCCATGTTTTCAAAGACTGAAAGAGAAAGGAATTTTTGAAACTACAAAGGATTTCAGTGTCATAAGGTTATCTCCCTTTCTATGTATCAGATAGACACTTTGTTATATAAGTATGCAAACAATACAAGTACTAGGATCATTTCTTTAATGAGAAAAAAAAAATAGTTCATCCCATTGCCCTAGAGATTCGGAGACGTTCCTGTAAAGCATATTTCTCATTTGGATGAATTTGCAGGTCAATTTGACCGACTCGGCCTAAAGGAAGCTGGATGCACTAAAGTTTTCAACCCTAATGATTTATTTACTGCACATATGTCCCGAGTGGGATATTATTTTGATTTCACTAAGTATGAACAATTTAAAGAAGGAGGAGGGTAAAATACAAATCTTCTTGAGACCTCAGTCGATGAAGTCCTGAATGATATCAAAGAATTAGCTAGCACTATTGATTGTTTTCGACAACAAGAAAAAGAAGTAAAAAATAAAAACCCCAATTCTACCACTGTTTCACAAAGAAGTACCCCGACTAAAACAAAACCAAAAAGTAGCGATCTAGAAACGAGGAAAAGATTGGCCAAAAACTTAGATGATGGTGGTGACAAGGACCCTATGAAGAAAAATCTTGAAAAATCCCATGTTGTACATACCTATATTAAAAGAAAAAGAGAGACCCAAAAAAGGGGACTAGAAATACCTGAAATTCAAGAAATCTCCTTGGCAATGGTTGTAGATGAAGTTATCGAAGAACCGAGCTGGTGAGAACAACGACTACTGGAAACCTAGGAAATTGCTGAAGCTCTGGTCACCAAAGAACCATAAATATTTGAGGAAGAATCTATAACACTTCAACATGCGGCCTACAATAGAAATTCCAAAAAAATGTTAACTGAAAAGGTAAACATGAAAAATAAGAAAGTGTCCGAAAAGTGGAAATTGAAAATTGTTTTCCATGGGTTTGCACCTTCAAAGATTGTAAAGTTTCATGAGGAAACTGGAGAGGCTTTGAAATAATCTATCTATATTATCGAAAAAGAAAATTTAATTTTAAAAGAAAAAATAAAGGAATTAGAGACAACTCTGATTCCAAAATCATTGTTTGTTGAGCCATTTACCACATTTCAACCAACACTTACCTGAGAGGATGTTCCACAAAGCAACAGTAAGTTGAAAGGTTCATCTAGTTTGTTGTTGGCAGTAAGAAAGTATGTTGGAGATGTAATTCAAAAAAGAATAGACTTAATCCAAGAAATCCGAGAGCTTGCACAGATCTATACTAGTTTTTCAATGAGGATTATGCATTTCAAAGACTATCTCCAAAAAGATCTAGAAAATGACGGAGGTTTTTACAAGGAGGTTGTGGGAACATTTGCGAAAAAAGTTTCAAGTTTAAGCGACACTCACAGAAGAGAACAAAACCTTCCATCTAGTACTCGAACGAAGAAAATTAATGTGTGTTGGTTGAAAATAATTAAAAGTTTAAGAGAAATGTTGAACGAGCGGGATGTTGTGAAAAGTAAGAGAGGTGACCTTTTCTTGAAACTTATTGATCTCACAAAAGAACTCAATGACATAAATTTATTAATGGACACAATAATTATGTATAAAGAGAAACTGTTAGATCAACTCAAAGCATTAAAAGTTGCATGGGAAAGTGAGTTCACTGACTCAATAGAATTATCTGAGGATGAAGTTGAAAGGTGGCCGGTCCGATATATTAACAAGAATGATGATATTGATGACACGCTACACCAATTGGGTATTGACCTAAGAGAAATGGAATGAGTTGTTCAAGATAAAGACCAAGCATGAGATCATGGTGGCCCCAATGAGGGAATACATAGAAGAGTGGCTAAGAAAATCCCTAGTCAAATCACTGAGACAAATCAACACAAAGAAATTACAACAATTACGCCACTTCCAACACAACAAACATCTACAAAACAAGCATAAAAAAACAAATAATAGGTTCAAGAAAAATATTTCCATCACAGTAAGTCAAGTAACAACCCTATTTTTTCCCTTGCTATATTTCTTCTGTAGTCATTTTTCAAATTGTCTTTTTTGTTCCCAACAACCTATGAAACCTAAGCCCGATCCTTGGATGTTTTTCTTGTGTCTTCCAGGTCTCTTTCATTTTATGTTCCATGATAGAACCATCCAAGTCCTCTTTAAAGGACACACATAATCACTTTTATTTGTATTTCAAGACATCAACTGTCTATTTATTAAAGAGATCTATTGTTTTTTGAGGTTCCCAAAGAACTAATTTGGTACATAACATTATTGATTTTTCAAGACTTTTAATTTAAGCATGAGATTTCATATGTATGTATATCATAATGTTCATTGGAATTAATGACATGATCATTTAGAATTCTCTGCCACATGTGGTCCATATTTTCCTTTCTCTTTTGCTGAATATTGTGTTCTACTTTGATGAATGTTGTGATGGAAATGTCATTCTACTTTAGTATATACTCTTTTGGTTTATAAATCTTGTAACATATTGTAAATAATTATTTTTTACAAGATACCCGGTCCTTTATTAGGTATTCTTTGCATTTGAATATTTATTTCAAGAATAAGCTTAGTCCTCTTCAGGTCTTTTTATGCTCTTGTATGTTATTTGAAATAGAGAAGTGCCACCACTTTAAAAACGCAGGGGGATTTATCCTCATGAGGTTGACTTAAAGACTGTAATACAATCTCTTAGATCAACATTTAGCAATAGAGGAACTTGGAAGTCTTCATGAGGAAAATACTAATTTTACCCAAGACATGAATGGTCACCCTAGAACAAAGGATACCCATATCCATACTAGAGCTGAGAGGGCCACGTGTTGGTGCTTGTTGAAAATAAACCGACAAAGGGACTCCCTTGTGCAAAGGAAATCCTGTTGGGAAGGTGCTTGATAAGATCATGGAGGCCCTGAGCTCAGTGGGAAGAGGGGATTTTTGTTGTTGCCAGTGGAATTAAGGAGAGTAACCTTCCCGATCCATTCCTTGACCTAATAGTCAACCTGTGAGAGTCCCCTAGTGGTATCATGGCCTAGCATGGGGGTGGCTTGCTATAGAAATGAAAATGTGCAGCATAGCCTATGGTTGGGTGGAAAGGTATTCATCCTCAGTCAGTTGGTTGGATGAAAATTGAATTGAATAGATAAGTATTTCTTTGTATGCCCACTGAATGTTTATTAATGATTATAAATTGCATTATGCTATGATCCATGATCTTTTATTCGATGACTATAAGATGAATTGCATTAAAGAGCATAAACAAAGCTTATGTGCAACATATAAGAAAAAAATATACACATGGAGAAATAACAAGAAGAACAATTGCATAAGACTTGATAATGGAGTTTGTCCCAACAATGGTGTACGTCTCCGGGCCCATTTCTCAGTGGAGATGCCTTTATATTATCTCAATGAAAATTAGCATAAATACATGGAAATACCTCAATTATGGCGATGCCCTGAAAATATGCTTCTTGGATCCAAATTCTGACTACACCAGTGGATTCATGCCAAAAATTGTGTAAAAATGACTATAAATTCGTCAAATTCTATCACTGTCACTCCTGGGTTCTCTGCCTCGAAAAATGTGCCACAACAGTTTGGACCTCATGCAATAAATGCGCCCTGCATAGAAATGCATGCTCGTATGGATGGGTGTGTCTGATCCTCCTCGACGGATGAGTGAAAACATGCTTAAATAATTGTTTATGGGTGAACTTTACAAAAGGTATGTTAGATGGACCGATTGGCGGAGGTTTAATTAAGGTGTTTGTTATGGGAGGTATGGAGGTCAAAACCCATGGACCCTGCCATTTTGGTGTTCGTTGTAATCGTGATATTATATATATATTACATATATCCATCCATTGGGGCTCGGTTGCACATATAAACTCCTGCCTTTTAATACTTGTCAGTTGGCCTATAATAAATGTCGGTCGACCGTCGACCAGTCTGGTGGCCGAACCCTTTTAGTTTTTTGAATTTCTTTGTGCTTAACACTCATTGGGCATCCACAGGGTGCCACGTGGTGCCCTATGATTGGGCCATGTAGCACTCTGTGATTGGTTTTTCATGCCCATTTTTCTGCTAACGTGTCTGCCACATCATCACCTATGTATACTACTGACAGTGCTGCCACGTCACCGCCGTACTGCCACGTGGCACCTTTTTACTGACCGAATGGGTCTCGAAAATGCCAAATCAACATGACAGCTGGCAGCCTCTCGAGCTTCCATGTCAGCATGTTGGCATTAACACTACACAATCACTTGCTGATGTCACCTTGTACGATGCTGACATTACCCTGTTGACTTTGACTAGGTTGACTAAAAATTTGATCGTCCATAACTTTGTCATCCAGACTCCTTTTGAGGTGCCGTTTATGTCGTAGGAAAGATCTGGACGCACTCTTCGACTTGGTTCTATTTTCACTGAGATTTGAGGACTTCAGATTTTTTTCCTTTTAGATGCTCCTGGATCATTCCTCCCCACTAAGATTTTTTTGGACCACCAAAAGCCTTATAAATCAACAAATAGGTGAGGGAATTGCTCCCTAACTTTCCCCTTCTCGATCCAATGTGATTTGCTTGGATGTGTTCCTTTAAGGCCCACTCGAAGATATTCAACATCACCCTTATGTGAAGTCCTTGTCCTTTTGTCCAGGATGAGATACCAAAAGTCCGAAAATAGAACACACACAACTGGAGGAGTCCTTCTTATAATGATGCATAATGAGTCCACAATAACTCATCCTGAAATCAATTGTTGTCTTTTGAAAGTGTATTGCAACCTGGAGAAGTTGATGCTAATAGATGCCAATAGATTGCACCAATATGAGTTTTGCACTTGGAAAAGGATGAAGGGAGGATTCAATCTCAATGGTTTGAGAATGCCAATGGTATTGGGACCATTGAGGAACACTAATGACCTTTTTTTGATCACTTGACATAAAGAGAAATTGCAACGGTTTGTGGGTAGATATTGTCAGCCTAATTCCAGAATGACATAAAAAGAAACAACATAAATAGTCTATGAATGGGCTATTATTGGGATACCGGTTCATAATAGGGGAATCACTCTGTAAATGGTCGGTGAGGGATCCATTGTTGGTATACTCAAATATGAGATATCAACGAATTTCCTTCACACAAAGCCCCAATAGGGACACTGGATTGAAATGGTTCTTCTTTTGAAGAATCCCAATTTGCTAAGATACATCGCCTTGAATCAGTTTGAAAACGATCAAAGTTTTGTAAAGAATCTCGATTACATAATTGCGAGATCAATTAGAGGAGAAAAAAGATGCTGTTTTGGATACCAATGATAAAATGGGAGAGTAGAGTAAAATACATAAATAATACACAAACCACACTACTTGAATTAATGTAACAAATACATATAAATACAAGATGGTTGTCTCAAGATAGATAAACAACCTAGATTACACAATCAATCAGTTGAGACAATATCTCAACCACATATCAAAATAGGAGCAAATCAATCTTCTCAAATCCAACTGACTAACAATCTCCTAAATAGTAAACTGAGATAAACATTATCTCTAACACACCCCCTTAATGTTTATCTTCAGATCTTCTTGAGATGGCTTTTGTTGTCTTGGTCTTCATCTGGATTATGGCCTCATCTTTTGTCATCTTCATCCTTTGACTTGCATTATTAGTTTTGTACCTGTAGAAAACTGACCAGTCAAACAACTGATCATTGATGTCCATATAAAAAGAAATCCATCTACCGGAATACATGGGTCATCAACCGTTGTAATCGCTAGTCCTCTAGGATTTCTTTTCAAATACATGGTTCCTCAATGCATTACAATTTCTCTCTAACATAACATAGTCCCTCACATTCTAAGATTATTTCATCTCACATTCCCCCCTTAATCAAAGATTCAATTTCTCCGAATCAACATCAAGCATAGGCTACGAGTACACCTGTCACCCTGAACCTCTCACAGTGGTCTATTCCACAACTTGATCCTCATCCTCTCTATGCATAAGAGGATAACTATGTGTGAATCCGCACCACAACATGTATGCCTGAATAACAGGGCTTACAACAAACACAGGGAACTATCTTGCCTATGATGAGGCAATACAACTTGGACCAAACTTTGGGGTGTCGGGTACAACCGATCATGCACCCCCTGCATCCCATAGGCAACATTAATTCATGTACAACAAGCATATTAAATGCTTTACATTAACACAAATGTTAATAATATGCCCAATATACAAGCCCATTTAGTTTGCATCACCATCGCTTCTACTTTGCCTCTCCATCTTAACTGTGGATTCTTTGTCTTCAATGTCGTTGTCTTGGATTTCTCATATCCACCCACTTGTGATTTGTCAGAGTAGCCAATTCTAACAAAACCACTACACTTCATATTGAGTTGGCTAGACTCAATATTTTAATTCACTTCAATAATTCCAAGACATTTTCACCATTGAGAAACTACAAAGCAACATAAATCAATTTGACTTCACCAAGCACATACACACTAAAATGACCCAAAGACTCAACCAATATCAGAGAAAAAGTTAACAACACCCAAAAAATAGAATTTCACGATATACCCATTGTTGACTTGAATTATGAAGGACGACCTTTTTTTTTTTTTACGACGACAATATCTCGCTCACCATTTTAACCTCGAGCAATCTTTCGGGCCAAGAGTTCCAACCCAGCTCGTTAATTCAACAACAAGCCTGAATTCCAAACCAGCTCCATCTCCCACTAGATCGGAGGTAGTATCGCCGAGGGGGAATATAATTGGATGAGCCTTGGTATCCTCTTCTCCAAAAGAAAGGACTGTGCCACTGTGCATATTTTTTATATCCTTTACGAGCAGTGGATACACTCTATGCAACAAATGATCCTTCACCGTAGGATTATACACACGGGCTCAACGTTCAAATGCAGTGATCCCTTCACCAACGACTGAAATTCATAGAAAATTCTATTATAAGACTTCGCTGGGCGGACTCTTTTTCTTCACCACGCAAACTCTGTAAACCTGGATTCTGTAATATCTGTCACTTTGAAACGTCCACAAAGAGACTGTGGTGGTGCACAGTAAGTTTTTCTAGAAACCAATTTTAATAGTAATTTCTAGAAACCAATTTTATAATAATTTCTATACAACGGGAGAACCTTGGACATAATCCGTGAAATTCAAATATGTCGTATGCTCCCTCCTTTCCTCTGTAATAAATGGAACATGAGAAATCCACAAAACATCAACTCCTCCACACAAAAACAATCTCGCTCACATTACTACAGGAATATCATAATAACAATCCTTTCTCAAAACTATCTACTCTACTCTCCACATGTTTCTGGGCACTCCCGTGAGGGAGTTATGCCCAGTCCTGCTCTGATACCATGATAAAATGGGAGAGTAGAGTAAAATACAGAAATAATACGTAAACCACACTACTTTAATTAATGTAACAAATACATATAAATACAACATGGTTGTCTCAATATAGATAAACAATCTAGATTACACAATCAATCAATTGAGACAATATCTCAACCACACATCAAAATAGGAGCAAACCAATCTTTTCAAATCCAACTGACTAACAATCTCCTAAATAGTAAACTGAGATAAACATTATCTCTAACAACCAAGTTTAGAGATTGACATATAGTACGAGGGTTCCAAAACTGTGCATACAATCGAGATTATCGAGAGTGAGATAGTGGAAGAAACCCTAATACCTATGCAGAGATGAGGGCATATATGATAAACTAACGCAGAGGGAATAACCAGAGAGACAATCCCGCAAAGGGATGTTTTTGTATGCGTGGGAATGGAACGCTCATGGGAGGAGATAATTATGGAGTTAAAACCTTTCTCTGATACCACTATCAGTCTAGGTATGGATAGAGGGAATAAGTAACTCCACACTTGATTTATTTCATTAATTCACATCATGCATATGTATACACTAAGAAGTGAACTTTGGTTTCATCTTCCAAGAGGTCCGAATGACTCTTCCTTCCTATTCACCTATGAATCTTCATATTTCTCCTAAATAATATTTACAAAGTACTTTAATCACTAAAGATTAGTATTTTTTTATATTATGCTCTCAGATCCCGGATAAAATGAATAATGATATAATAGGTGAAAGTATAGATGATATTAGGCTAACACTGATTCGTTTGCTTAAAAATTATGGTAGTGAGCAAGAAATCTCACTTAAAAATTATGGTAGTGTGTAAGAAATTTGGAAAACATTTTCAGTCGCATTAACTGTGAGCAAGAATGTAAAAATATCAGAAGACGTCACCCCATTTTACGACCAATCTCCTTTCGACAACGATATACTTGATGTTAATACTAAGCTATTCTTATAATGTCTATTTATCTACTTTCTAGAGAAGAGGAGCTTCTATCCTAGGTCTATAATGTTGATCTCACCAAAGTGATTCTTCAGAATCGAGTCCCCTGGGGCTGGATCCCTCATCTAGAACACCCTTCTTGATCAGGGGATCAAATTTTGCTCAAATTTCAAAGTGCTCAGAATGCAACAAAATCAATTCCATTGCGTCCGTCTCATCTTCCTGAATCCGACGGTATATTTACTTTGTCAAACGGACTCCGTATGGAGAAGATATTGCAATCTGTTCGTCAAGCCAAACAGGCAAAAAATTTGATGCTGACTGTACCAGTCCGTACAGTCCGTACGGTCTGACGTGGCAGGACCGTACGACCGTACAGAAGTGACGTGGCAAGCATTCGTTGGTTGGCAGCTGTCGAATCCGGAAGTGACACGTGTCCGTTTATTGGCAAATGGTATGAGGACACGTGGCCCAATCTGTGGGCGCCACGTGTCACTGATTGTTTGGGTTGTGGTAGTTATGTAAAATGTTTGGAGTCCGTGGGGTTCGACCCCCGGACCTCCCGCACTATGTAACGCCTTTGTATAACCGTCCGACCAATGCGCCCACACCATGTGACTTAACATATAACCAAATGCAATATTTATAAAGTCATATCAATGTATAAATGGGCGGGGGTCGAGTCGGGGCTTAGCCCCGACCCATGGTTGTGTTGACTTTACATGTGACCACCGTATATGTATATGGTGCGCGCGGTTATAACGGTTGGCGCGGGGTTTGGCATAGCCCGTGGTTCTTTGTTGTTAACCCATGTGACCCCGACCTGGAGCGCGGGTAGTTTTAAAACGACTTAACCACCTTTTTGCCATGCGCGCGGTCCTATGCGCCATATGCCCAGGTGCCTAGGCGGTTAGGGGCTGGCGCGCCCTTAACCGTTCTACGGTTTGCACCGTTGGCACGGTTGCGCCCGGTGCTGGGTTTTCACGCTTTAAAATGCATGTGAGCCAGGTTCAATCAGAAAGGGTGCGTTTTGTAGATGCATAGACAACAAGCTTGAAGGGGGGACTTCCAGGAGGCCTAACTTCTTCGTTTTTCGACCGATTGAGGTGCTGAAAGAGCCCAGACATGGGTTTTTGGACGCTCTGAAGCCATTGGAGCAGTCGGTTTGTCAGTTTGAGCATTGTAAGACATGTTTTTGAGCACTTTTGAGCAATTAATAATAATGATCCATTGGAAGCTGGACCAAGAGATGTAGTCCATGAGAGGGGTGAACTCCTTTATCAATTGCTGTGTTTATGTGCTTATGTTCATTGATTATGCTGCTGTCTATGTGTAATTTGCATAAGTAATCCTTTAATCTATGTGTTGCAAACTGATCCATTTGCTTTAAACACATAACATTCACTTGCAATAAATTTCAAGTTTTTCAAGTCTTCTTCATTTTTAGATCACTTCTCTTATTATTTCATTTGCCACATCCTACCTTGCTAACCTTTAGATACTTCTGTGTCGCCACTCCGCTTGATCTCTTCGTTTAAGTCGCTGCTGCCATATATTGGCTACAAAATACAAAGTACAAAAAACATTTTGTGGTGGTGCACTCTATAAAACTGCATAGCTACTGCCCTAATCTCACTAAACAAAGATTGTATCGAAAATATTTTCATTCTCTCTGACAGAATATGGAAGTGCATATCGAGTAGATAGAAGCCACTTCGTCATTACGAAAACTGGAAGAAAGCAATAAATCACTGGGAGAAATTACATATGTTCTTTTTCAAGGAAAACCATATCAACATCAGCTCTTCCTCAAATGACAAAAATCCCCAACCTTATCACCATTGTTGTTTGTCGTTTCTTGGCCATCGTGGCTTACCGTTTGTCTTCTAGCGCAACAAAATAGCCTATTATCCAACACTTGCCTTATCTATTGTGCACCGCAGTGCTACTTGCATGACGAACCACTCTGATTCAATAATAATAATCTAATTTTAAAGTCATGACCAAGCTAGACACCAAATTGATGTATGAAACCTCTTTGTTTTTGAGACAAGAAACTCTGTGAGAGCAACAATTTGACTAATGAAATATACACAACTATATATACCCTACTCCCTCCAACTTGTAACCATATAATTTTTTTTTACACATGTTATTAATCACTCAATCACCATGTTATTAATCACTCAATCACCTTTTTGATACCTACATTCAAAATCAAACAATCACCTTTTTAACATAATACCTACATTCAAAATCAAAATTATTGAAGAAACTATCTCAATGACCTTTTTAACATAATACCTACATTCAAAATCAAAATTATTCAAAAAACTATCTCACTAAAAAAAGAAAAAGAAAAAAGAAGATAAAATACTTCCCAACATAGGATTTAAGATAACCATGTTTCAAAATTACATGAAGAAAAAACAAGAAAAAGTGAGATATAACTCAATAAGATATTAATCAACCTGAAAGTAAAGAACTTTTCAAGCAAAATCACATAAATTTAGATATGATATAATAATGATAAGAATATGGTGCGTTGGAGCTGACTCGCTGTCCATGTCAGCGACTGGAAACCCTAGAGTACCATGTGGAAAACCTACAAATAGCCATTAAATACATTTGCAATATCGAATCAAGAGTGCCATAAATTTTTGTTCACAGCTTAGCAGGAGTGTCATAAATTTCTCACTCCATTTGGCACAAGCAAATCGACGATAGAAGAAATGGATTACAAGTAAGCTTCCTCATCGCCTCTACTCCCACTAGTAGAATCCACAAAATCTATTAAACTATTTGACACTAACATGTTTGAATATGAATGTTCAGGCTAGAAGATCAGCAGCTTCAGGTCGTGGATCCGGATCAGGATATCGAGGAGGAAGACGATTCTTTTGAAGCTATAGAGAAGCGTAGGACTTCCTCAAAATTTAATTATTACGACAATCTTGATAGCTCATTTCAATATTTATCGTATTAATCTTTACTCGTTGTTAACATCCTGCGATTTAATTGTACAGTCACACAACTGGGAATCAACGCAGGAGACGTTAAGAAGCTCCAGGATGCCGGCATTTACACATGCAACGGTTTAATGATGCATACCAAGAAGGTTTGCCTGAATTTTCTTTAAAATGAAGACCGTATTAAATTTTCGTCTTTTATGCTCGCCTTTTTGAAAGGAAGACTTGTACAGAGTTTGACGAGCATCAAAGGATTGTCCGATGCAAAGGTCGACAAAATATGTGAAGCTGCGGAAAAGCTTGTGGTAAAAAGCTCGGTTTTGCTCCATATCTTTTCAGTACAATTATAATCTGTTAAATTGAAGTTTACTTTCTGAAAATTATCTTATTCTGCGTGCTGTAATTGGCAGAATTTTGGCTATGTGACTGGAAATGAGATTCTCCAAAGAGTATGCTCTGCTTTATCCTTATTTCTTCCGGAATTCAGTCCTGAATATTTCCAAAATTAAAGCTTCGTTAATTTAGAGCTTCGTTTTTAAAAAATCGTATGGATTTACTTACTTTAAACTATATGTAAATCTGGAGAGTCGTATTTCTTTCGCTGAGCTCCATTCATAATTATTTAGTAACTTTGATTCTTGTTCACTGTTTTCTAAAGTCAGCAATTAATTGTTTCTAATTTTGATATATTTGGAGAGTTAAATGTCTTTCGCTGTGGTAACTTTGATTCTTGTTCATCGTTTTTTAAATTTCCAGCGTAAGTGTGTCGTAAGAATCACAACGGGAAGCCAAGCTTTGGATGATGTGCTAGGCGGTAAGAATTATTATTATGATTATTATTGCAATTTCTTGATAATTTTAAATTTTTTAGAGACCCGAGTGCAAACTTATATGAAATATATTAAGAATCCTGATTACCTTGATTTCGGACAAAGGCGGGATCGAAACTCTAGCAATCACGGAAGCTTTTGGCGAATTTAGGTGATTAAATGTGTTCTTCAAATTGACGAATCGTTTGATAGAAAAATGCGTTTCCGGATCATTTTCCGAATTTAACAGATTAAAATCTCCATCCTTACAGAACAGGAAAAACTCAATTGGCTCACACACTTTGCGTTTCGACTCAGGTTTGTACAATTTCTTAGAAAGTTCGAAAAGTCTTTGAACGAAAGTATGTCGATGCCAGGTTCCTTAGCCTGGCAGTTGTGGTCGTTGTTAAAAAAGCGTGTCTTTATTTAGTCTCTCGTCAAATCTCATTTATGCCAGGTTCCCGAGCCTGGAATTTGTAGTCGTTATTAAAAAAGCATGTCTTCATTTAGTGTTGTCAAGACTTCATTTGACTTTAATGCGGTTAATTCAGCTTCCCGTTAGCATGCACGGAGGGAATGGAAAAGTCGCTTATATCGACACAGAGGGAACCTTGTATCTCTCCTCTCTAGACGCTGGAAAATTTCCTTCAAAATTTCTTTTAACCACACACATTCTTTGGACAGTATTTTTAAAGGTCATTTTAAGCAAAAAGCTAAATTATTACATTGCTTTCCTTTGACGTCTTCAGCCGGCCAGATCGTATTGTGCCTATTGCAGAAAGATTCGGAATGGACGCCAACGCCGTCCTCGATAATGTAATTCACTTCAATCGTTTTCAGACACAGCATCTTTTTAACTTTTTCTTCCGATTCTATGTCCGATGCGGTGTTCTTAATAATACCGGGAATAAATTCTGGGCTATGTGCTAAAGGATTTGCTTTCGCTGATCAGAAATTTCCCATATTAATTATTTTTATTATTTCGTGTCGGACAGATAGTATATGCTCGTGCATACACTCACGAGCATCAGTTCAACTTATTGATTGGACTTGCCGCCAAAATGTCTGAAGAGCCATTCAGACTCCTGGTATCTTTAATTATATTCTTCTCTCTGAGTTAGTCATTCATTTTAGATATCAGTTCCGATTTTGTTTTTAATTAGCGTCTTTTTGTTACGACTCATGCAGATTATAGACTCAATCACTGCTCTGTTTAGAGTAGACTTTACGGGGCGAGGGGAGCTTGCTGAGCGCCAGGTAACAGCATATTCTATATCGATTTCAGCAGAACTGGATTTCCCTACGCTAATTTTAATACTTTATCGGGAACAGCAAAAACTTGCGCAAATGCTTTCGCGACTTATAAAGATTGCTGAAGAATTTAATGTGGCTGTGTTCATGACCAACCAAGGTATC
>ML817388.1:67404-84946 GCA_009831015.1 Picea engelmannii | reverse complement strand
GAATATGTGAAGGATTAATTCAAAGGACTTTTTGAATACTTCCTCCACCATTTCAATATTTGAGGAGATAATTCAAGCCCATTCCAAGGAGAAGATCATGGAGATTTGGTTGGAATATCTTATCCAAGATATATGAGAAATATTTGTGAGGATATAAAGGGATTATATTTTGTAATAATGGGAAATAGGTTGAGAGAATAGTGGATCTATAATAATGAGATGGTTATCTTATCTTCAGGGCTCTCATGTATAAAAGAGAGTTCTCTCTCTTCATGAGGAAGCAATTAGATTATTCAATTAGGATGTAATTAGAATCAGAGTAGTCATTAGGATTCAAAAGAGAAAGGGATTCTTAGCTTTGATTCATATTCTTTCATTGTTATGCTTTCATGATTGTCATTTGATTACTGTTATGTAATTCAAGATAGATTTATTGTGTGAGCTCACATATGTTATTTGTCGTTAACTCTTCACATGTTGTATTACTTTTCCTTTAAGCAATTTCCTTCTTTCCTACATTAGTTTCATTTCAGCAATTTAGATTAGATTACTTCTACTTCAGTCCTGCATAGATAGTGCGTGTGCTTCATAAGCCTATGAACCTCATATTGAAAAATTAAATGGTTGGGAAAATACTAAAATGAAATTAAACGACAATATTTCCGCCAAACATTTTGGCGCTGTTGCCGGAGAAGCACGATGGATTATGGTATTAGTTTCTTTTTCATTCCAATTTATGCAAGTGTGATTAGACATGATCCTAACTCCGAGGTGACAAACGGGTAAGGACATGTAGGGTAGTGTAAATTTCAATTCCTACATGTGTTGGTAAGGGGTCATAGGAGCTACTTGAGTGGAGACTCCTCATGTTCTCCCTGCCAACACTAGAGTGTGAATTTCAATTCCTGCAAGTGTAATTAGGGTGTAAATTTCAATTTTCGCAAGATTAGTTTAAATTTTTGCAAGTGTGATCTACATGTGTTGGTTCTAGGGGTCTTAATAGCTACTTGAATGGATACTTCTCATGTTCTCCCTGACCAACTATCCGAAACGTTTTATTTTCCGCAACTGTGAAGAGTAATTTTTTTTATGTTTTAGCAAGAGTGTTTTTTTTTAAGTTTTTCATTTTGATTTGGGTGCTATAAGAACCCTTCATTTTAACATGATTTAACAATGAGTGTCATCTTGGAACTACTCACTCAGATCCTGGTAGACGTTGGGATCTCCTCTTCCTTGGAAGGGGAGATCTTTTCAAGGATCAAAGATTCAAATACTCCTCCAGAAACAATTGAAGATTCAACATCTAAAGAATCCTGCATATCCAATGACGAACGATCATTCGAACAAGAAATTGAGGAAGATGAAGAGGAGTTACAGCATGATCTGAGTGAGGAAAATTGCGCCTATGAAAGACTTATTGAACAATGGTTCCAGGTAACTACTCAATTAGATCAGTCTTTTTGTTTTTACTTAGTTAGTTTTCCATTACAGCGACTAGATTCATTCACTCTCATATATTTTCACTTTTCATTCAAGAAATTGCCACTGAACATATTGATGTTACTGCTATGTGGGTGGCTACACTGGAAGTTTAATTACACGTAACTAATTTTTAATTCTAATTAGCAAAAAGGAGGTAGATTTTTCATTTTTTTTTTTTTTTTTAGAATAAGTATGCTCTCCTACGTGCTTCGAGCGATCGTGAGGATCAGAAAATAGAGATTATTTGGATTTCAAGAATGAATGTTTTAACATGCTTAATGGTAAATCACAATAAAACCAATTTTAAATGTTGTTACAGCATGCTGAAACACTGAAATTTTCACTGCTATAGCATGTTGAAAGAGTGAAATTTTTACATGTTGTTACAACATGCTGAAACAATGAATTTTTATTTTATTTTTTTACATGCTGAAATAATGATTCTGAGATGAAACTGTGTGTCCCGCTGATTGAATTTCATTTTCTTGCCTTTGTAAACCTACAAATCAAACCCTGAACTCAGACCTACAAATAAAACACAACCAAACATTAGAACGGGTCTGTGAATCCATGTGAATGATCTTTTGCACTCTTACAAACTGAAACTGTAAATCCCATGTTGAAATAGTGACCTCTATGCTAAAACTCATTGCACGATGCATCTTCTCATTTTCAAATTTTGATATTGTTTCCTTTTGGTTTTAATCGCTCCCATCTCTTCGTCTTTCACCTACAACCTGCAAACTTTTCACTAATTTGAGAGCACAGTGATGCCATCTTCTTGCCTTCATCCTTCTAAAATCTGTAACTGTGGTCGAAACTGTGTTACCCACTTGCTCTGGATTGCGCATTATCCACACCAAACCTGCAATAGCCATAGTATAACACCTAGTCTCCGAATTATTTGGAAATTATGTGTAGAATAGTCGATTATCTCTTTGATTCTCTTATGGATCTTGATCCTAACCACCGAATCAGATTTGGTTGAAAAACAAGAAAATAAATCCTTATTCTTGCGTATCGGTTGCTACCAAAATAGCCAACTCTCATCTATGGTTAGGATGAATCCACATTATAAGTAATAGGTCAAATAATAGATTGACAAAATGTTGGATGTATCCTTGATGAAATGAAGGATTGAGGTTGCGTGAGCCTCACTATGCTGGAGTGACGATGCCCTCGTATCAGAATTAGTAATATGAAAAAGTATTGTCCCGCCATAACTTCATCACTAGCTTGTGTAACGATGGCAGTGCTTGGATATTTCAAATCCATGTGATCTCGACGATGATTTTTAGCGAATCCTGCAATAGATATTTGTAGCGAATCTTGCAAAATCCATTTTTTTGACCTCCGTGCTACCATTGCTAGTATTAGGGAGATACATCTTTCTCTTTCTGCCAATCTACCACATCCTTTGCATATCCATGTAGATCTGTGCATATCTGTGTTAACTGGCATAAGGTTATTGCATGCTCAGTTGATGTGGTCTTGATCAAGTTCTACCCATGTAATATGAGAGGCAAATCACAAATCACTTTCGTTTCTAGCACCTGCAAAACTCCACCTTATGCCTTCTTGAGACTAATATTCAGACAGTATTCTTTGCCTTGCTGCTATCTCTTATGGTTTCTGGAATGAGGACACTATTGTTAGCATGGTAGTAGCAGGTGCTATTATTGGAGTTGCTTTAGGTGGATGGCTTAATGATACTTATGAGCACAAGAAAACTTCATTAGCCTATCCTATGGTTTTTAGGCACCTGTGAGAGTTGTTCAATATTGATGCAGTTGAATATATGCTTTCTATATGCGGAAATGATGCACTAAGGGAGATGTCATCCCCAGGGAAGAGTGGGAGTGTATTCTAACTTTCTCACGATGATAATTTTATGATAAAGACAATGTGGAAATCTGAAGTGAAGGTACTCCTTGGAATGCTACCAAACTACTATAATCATGTTCGTGCTTACGAACATGCTTTGATCAAAATTTTGTTTTGGCCTTCATAGTGTAAAAGTAGCAGGAGGACAGAAGATCCATTTTATGGTGATGGGGAATATATTATGTTAAGAACTATAGATACATAGACGTTATGACTTGAAAGGCTCATCTCAAGGTCACTCAACAGATAAAGTTGAAATTAGTGAAACAAACTACTCTCAAGGATCTTGACTTGGACTTTGTGTTTCGTCTGGACCCATTTTGGTACGAAACTCTTCTCCAACAAATAGATTGTGACTGCAAGTTCCTGGAGTCCCAGAGAATCATGGATTACAATATTTTGTTGGGTATTCACTTCCAAGCCCCTCAAAATGCTAAATTTTTTTTCCATGGAATTCTACTGAGTTGCATGTGCCAGAGGATGCCATTGATACACAGAGAATTTTTGATGGACCAATAGAGGATAAGTGGAATTCTACTGAACCTTCATATTTTGTTGCTTTAACAGAAGATCAAAATGGTGATTTACTATTGTCACATGGATTTGGTGACCCTTTAAAATCAATACAAGTTGGTAAAGTGGAGGTATCCTTGCCAAGAACAACCAGCAAGCTGCGGATGCAACAACTGGGCATAAACATGCCTGCCAAGGCTGAGCAAAGGTTGGCTGGTAGTGAGTTGGATTCTCATCTGGAGTGAGAGTTGTTTGGTGAGGTTTATGATGTGGTATTGCACTTTGGCTTCATAGATATTCTCCAATATTATGATATTACCAAGAGACTCGAGCATGCGTACAAGTCCCTTCAGTTTGATTCCCTTTCAATATCTACAGTCGATCCTAAACTATACTCTAAATGGTTTCAAGATTTTATTTGCAGAATCTTTATTGAGGACTCATAGCAATTGGGAATTTTTTATCTTGCATCAATTTCATCTTCATGTAGGGAAAGGGACATTGCAGAGGATTTTTCATGATGATATTTGTATACAGTGACCCTTGAAAAATATAGTTTATTTGAGATTGGCTTCCTTTAGACCTCATCTATCTCTAAAACTTCTTTGGTCGTGCAATTCCTAGAGTAGATTTGTACTCAATTTCTTTCACATCGATTGGTAGTCTAACCATATTTATAACAACAAAAAGCCGATAATCCCTATCCTCAGCCACCTTTATGGCATTGATATTGACGTGTTCATTTCACATTTCACTACATTGACATGCGACATGGTTGACATGTTAATGATTACGATTTGGAACATTGAATTTCCATTTCAACTTGGCCTAATTCTTTTACCCCAAGGAGCATCCCATCAACTTTGTTGGGAGGTTCATTATTGTAAGATAGTTGGTCATTTTGGTGGTAGCCAGACTACTATTGATCTTCAGATGTAGTTTTACAGGCATTGTATGCTTCTTAATGTTGAAACGCATATTTGGCCATGTGATTCTTTCAGCATGGTAAACCAATAGGAAACAGTGGTTATATCGTTATTTAGATATTGGGGTTGTTACGATTAATAGAGGTTAGTCCATCGAAGACAAAGGAGTCTGGAAAGAGTGTTTTGGTTAACCAATTCCATGTCAAAGATGTAATATGGAAGTCAAATCTAGAAAACACCTGAAATTTTGATGCCTCCAATTTTGTTAGCTATATGCAAGCCATCGATATGTACAAAATTTTTGATAGCCACCTATTTCAAGTGCTGAAATTAGAATCTCCATCTCATCCTCACATAGAGCACAGAGGATTTTTGTGGGAAATTGGGGGTTATGTTGCCATTTATCGTCCCACCATGCACATTATAATTAACGTGTTTTTGCAGGCATTGTATTACAAGATCGACTGCTGTGTTCTCTTACAGGATCAATTGTTCTATTCTCTTACTTGATCGACTATTGTGTATGCTCTAATTATTCATGATTATGCAGAAAAACAATTAAAATCACTGGAGCAACTTGACTAATTTCTTGGATAAATTTGACAAGCAACATATTAAATATTCCAGGACTTTAGTGACAATTCTCAGCCACTGGTTATTATGCAAATTTGATATAGCTAAGAAAAATAAGTATGCAAGGGCAACAGGTATAAAAACGTAGTCTATTTCTTGGATTTGTTGCATTTGCACTTATTTCTGCATAACATGTTTTTCGCAAATCTCACGGTTTTTATGCAAGATTAGTGCTAAATCTTTTTCAGGTTCAAAGACAAACAAATTGATGAAGTGATATTTTTCAAAACAACATGTTTTCCAGACAACTTGAAGGAGTTGTTACTAAACATAAGTTGTTACACATCACTATGTTTGTTGTTACACAACGACAACTTGCTATCACACAAAAACTTTTTACGCATCCTGATATTCGTTGTTACACGACACACATTCCCCAAAACACCATTTTGCATTATGACTTCTTGCCTCGCATTACTCATTCAAAGCATATTGGTCATCCATGTCTTGAAGCCCATTTGCCATTGCCTTATCCTTCACGACTTCATGCATGCCTACCTTTATGAGTTGCATACATTCCTTTATCCTTTTTTTTTAAGTTCATTTTTGGCTTCTTTTTCCCTTCCCGTTTGACTTACGAATAAAACCATTCAGTTCTCTTTCCATGATTACATTGCCTTGTTTTCCTTGCCCTATTGATCCACACTGCTTGACCGTGAGTTCTTTCCATTTATAGTGCGACCAAATATTTTTTGTACAAACTCACATTGACTGATGTGGGATTCCTTAAGGCCCACCTTTCAACAAGTCTTTCCCCATCGACCTCAACACCTTATCTAGGATATAGACTAGAGTTCATTTTGAGTACCTGGAGGCTTGCATGCCTTAAGGGAAAGCTCTTTCACTGAAAATCATGGGAATACATCAATGTCCCTTGATCATCAGATCTTGCAAGTGGCTCGACATTAGCACATCTATTCGCACTTCAATAGATGTACTTGGGTACCTTGTCACTCATTGACATCAATGGTGAGTTGCTCTGCATTAGTTAATGACATTCATCATTGGTTGGTAATCCAATGACTTCTTTTCATGCTCGACATCGACACATTCATTCACATGATTAGAATTGTACCATTAGGTTTCACAGCGGGTGAAGACTATACACTTTTCATGACGCTATCAGCAGTTACAACACCATGACTACCACTCTCTGAGAGTACTGCAGTTCCACTTTCATACTTTCTCTTTTCCATGGTGCATTCAGCAGCAGTTCAGATCCCTCCACTTTGCATTCTATGATCCAGCAAATAGTAGTCACAACTACAGCAACAATCACTTTCCATATGATCTTACAGTAGTGACATCTTCTATGATCTAACAACCGCATCAACCATATTCCTATTGCATAGTTCATCAACATTTTGGGTAAGTGGAGGTATGCTATTTTCTACACTTTAATCATTTAATTCCTCAAACCACTAGCAATGAATAATTTGGAAAACTCCCTCATTCAGTTCCCTTTCCTCTTTCACTTTTACGACTTATGCCACATTGCATGAGGACATGCAACAAGTTCAGTTGGGGGGTAGGAGACCTTATTCACTATCATCACTCCATTTTTCCACGACCATCATTCCATTTTTTTGTCTCATTTACAAGTTATGAACATTTGTTTTCCAACATTTCTTTTCCAACGATACTTTGTTTCACTTTACTTCATAAGCACTTATATACATATTGGCATGATTCACACATACAAAAAAAAGGGGGGGATTTCTTATACTCAGTGATGTTTTCCTTATGCACATTGATAGCATACATTTTCCAGTAAAAATATGGGAAAATTATTATCATAACAGTAAGAGAACAAATAACGAAATGAATGTTGTTAACACAAGAACCGACATTCTTTATATTCATGGTTGTCACACAAGAACCAACCATAAGAAAATATTAGTTGTTACTGGAAATAAAAATATGGGTAAATTATTATCATAACAGCAAGAGAACAAGTAACGAAATGAATGTTGTTAACACAAGAACCAACATTCTTTATATTCATGGTTGTCACACAAGAACCAACCATAAGAAAATGTCAATTGTTACTCATGTAAATCCCATCCTGGGAAACATTTATTATCATCACTCAAAGCCAACATTCAGATGCCAAAATTTCTTGAGAAGATCCATGCATGGTTGCATGAAGACATGCAACAAGTTAAGTTGGGGGGTATGTCGGGGCTCATAAATGTCCTATTTTCATCCACCTTTCCCATCATACTTCTTCACATTTCATCGCCCCATTAACCTTTCATGATATCATTTCCATAAATATACTTGGGTTTCACCTTATTGTTCTACACTTTATTCATTTTAGTATTTAAAAGGAATTTGTGATTAAATGTTAGAAAAACAACATGTTTTGATATATATCTCAAATATGTGAGAGCTTTGTAATGGGTAGGAATATGTGAAGGATTAATTCAAAGGAATTTTCGAATACTTCCTCCACCATTTCAATATTTGAGGATATAATTCAAGCCCATTCCAAGGAGAAGATCACGGAGATTTGGTTGGAATATCTTATCCAAGATATATGAGAAATATGTGTGAGGATTTAAAGGGAATATATTTTGTAATAATGAGAAATAGGTTGAGAGAATAGTGGATCTATAATAATGAGATGGTTATCTTATATTCAAGGCTCTCATGTATAAAAGAGAGTTCTCTCTCTTCATTAGGATGCAATTATATTATTCAATTAGGATGTAATTAGAATCAGAGTAGTGATTAGGGTTCAAAAGAGAAAGGGATTCTTAGCTTTGATTCATATTCTTTCATTGCTATGCTTTCATGATTTTCATTTGATTACTGTTATGTAATTAAAGATAGCTTTATTGTGTGAGCTCACATATGCTATTTGTCGTTAACTCTTCACATGTTTTATTACTTTTCCTTTATGCAATTTCTTGGTTTCCTAGATTAGTCTCATTTCAGCAATTTAGATTAGATTACTTCTACTTCAGTCATGCATATATAGTGTATGTGCTTTGTAAGCCTACGAACCTTGGATTGACAAATTAAATGGTTGGTAAAATACTATAATGGAATTAAATGACAATATTTCCGCCTAACATTTTGGTGTTGTTGCCGGGGAAGCACGATGGATTGAGGTATTAGTTTCTTTTTCATTCCAATTTATGCAAGTGTGATTAGACATGATCCTAACTCTGAGGTGACATACAGGTAAGGACATGTAGGGTAGTGTAAATTTCAATTCCTGCATGTGTTGGTAAGGGGTCATAGTAGCTACTTGAGTGGATACTCCTCATGTTCTCCCTGCCAACTCTAGAGTGTGAATTTCAATTCCTGCAAGTGTAATTAGGGTGTAAATTTCAATTTCTGCAAGATTAGTTTAAATTTTTGCAAGTATGATCTACATGTATTGGTTCTAGGGGTCTTAAGAGCTACTTGAATGGAGACTGCTCATGTTCTCCCTGACCAACTATCCGAAACGTTTTATTTTCCACAACTGTGAAGAGTAATTTTTTTTATGTTTTAGCAAGAGTGTTTTTTTAAAAGTTTTTCATTTTGATTTGGGTGCTATAAGAATCCTTCTTTTTAACATGATTTAACAATGAGTTTCATCTTGGAACTACTCACTCAGATCTTGGTAGATGTCGGGATCTCCTCTTCCTTGGAAGGGGAGATCTTTTCAAGGATCAAAGATTCAAATACTCCTCCAGAAACAATTGAAGATTCAACATCTGAAGAATCCTGCATATCCGATGACGAACAATCATTCGAATAGGAAATCGAGGAAGATGAAGAGGAGTTACAACATGATATGATTCAGGAAAGTTGCACCTACGAAAGCCTTATTGAACAATGGTTCCAGGTAACTACTCAATTAGATTAGTCTTTTTGTTTTTACTTAGTTAGTTTTCCGTTACAGCGACTAGATTCATTCACTCTCGTATATTTTCACTTTTCATTCAAGAAATTATAACTGAACATATTGATGTTACTGCTACGTGGGTGGCTACACTGGAAGTTTAATTACACATAACTAATTTTTAATTCTAATTAGCATAAAGTAGGTAGATTTTTTTTAATTTTTTTTAGAATAAGTATGCTCTCCTCCGTGCTTCGAGCGATCGCGAGGATCAAAACATAGGGATGATTTGGATTTCAAGAATGAATGTTTTAACATGCTTAATAGTAAATCACAATAAAACCAATTTTACATGTTGTTACAACATGCTAAATCAGTGAAATTTTCGCTGCTACAACATGCTGAAACAGTGAAATTTTTACATGTTGTTACAACATGCTGAAATAGTGATTTTTTTTTTTTTTTTTTACATGCTGAAATAATGATTCTGAGCTGAAATAGATGGTTGAAACTATGTGTCCCGCTGATTGAATTGCATTTTCTCGCCTTCATAAACTTGCAAATCAAACCCTGAACTCAGAACTACAAATAAAACACAACCAAACATTAGAACTGGTCTATGAATCCATGTGAATGATTTTTTGAATGCCTGTGGGTTTAAACAACTCCTCCTTGGAGGAAAGGATGACGGGTGAAAAAATCATCTTTTTTGGAGATTTTAATGTGTTTATGTTTGAGATGGATGATCTAGGACTAGATTTATGTGGTTGCAAGTGAGTACTGGGACGATGCTAGTTCATTGGTGAGAGCGGGACTAGTCACAACTGAGGGAGGCCATGACTATTGAGGAGCTGGTGGTTCATGCTACTTTGGAAACTTGTGGTTTGTTGAAGTTTTTTGAGTGCCCCTTGATCCGGGCCCAGGAGTACTTGTTAGAGTTCTTGATCTGGATGTGGAGTCCAAATATTCATTGTTTTATGGTGCGAGGTGAGTAGCTAGCCTTCACTGTGGTGGAGGATGTGTACTTTTTGATTGGGCTCCCTTTTCGAGAAATGCCCCTACCGATGGAGCCTTTCTTACCTGGGGATGGGAAGTTGGCTACCTTGGGCCAGAGGTATTATTCGAGAGATAAATTTATGTCTGTCTCTGTAGTGAGTATCGGAGCGATGGATGCTTTGGTTCACCGCTATGTAGAAGTGATCGTGGTGAGGGTTTATGGATCCCTTGCAAATCAATGGATCAGTGGTGGTCAGCTAAGGATTATGGAGAGGGAATTGGTGGGAGAGCACTTTGCCTGGGGATTGATGCTACATGCCAATATGGTAGGGCAGCTCGACAGGTGTCAGGTTTCAGACTCAGGGGACTTTTCCTTTCAGTCCATCTTGGTGGCATGGTTCTTGGAGAGGGTGATGATGTTGTGCCCTAGAGTTTTATTGGGAGCACCTGGTGCGTGAGATTCATGACTAAGGCGGTGGTCGCAGATTTTGATTCACCATGGTGGTGGTGAGGGTGGAAATTTTTTCATGGCCGAGGTTGTACAGGTGTGGTGGCAGATGCCGCAGATCATATTGTAGTATCCATACTGTGGGGTTCACTTCCGGGGTGATCTAGATATGGTGTTACCTCTGAAAGCGGTGTTTGACCACCGAGGTATGTTTGTGATTTGTTTGATATGTTGATTTTTGAGATAGTATGACCTATGTATTATGTATAGATGGATGTTGATGCTATCCCTTGTTTGTTTGTATATGCAGATGTGGGACCTCATGGGCGTGACATTGAGTTGATGAGAGCACTGGCTCGTCAAGGGCTGGTGAGGCCTCCACAGGGGGATCCGTGGGCAGGGGAGAGACGACAGTGTGAGGATGTGGAGGTGATACTAGCTGGAAAGGAGAGGGTAGCTAGGAGACACTGTTTTGACGACCCTGGTGTAGGGCCATAACATGCTCCTCCAGCTGAGGCCGAGGGAGATTTTGAGGATATTCACCGTTGCTTGGAAGTGGTGCTACAGGGAGTGCCTGAGGGCATGTGGTCGTGCATCTAGGATGAGAGCGTCTTTGAGCAGTGTGTGGGATTTCTGTTGATGTGGTGGACTGTGGTTCGACAAGTAGCAGTAGCAGGTGCTGCGATGACCAGACGGTTACCTCTAGGTCTGGAGAGACTGATAGTGGGTGGGGCACCATCGCCTTAGGGAGGTCTAGGAGGTGGTTCTCTAGAGGCACCATGAGTGTCGCTCTATGTATTTTTGTATATTATATATAGGTTGGTGAGCCCATTTTGGTGTAGTGACACTAGTTTTGTACCGAGGTGGTTTACTGGCCTGCAGATTTTGTATACAATGTATTCTATGTGTATGTAAACATTTTGATGGCACTGTTGACCGATATATATATATATATATATATATATATATGGATATACATTTTGGGGTCTTTGTGATGTTCACATGTGTTTAAGAACTTTTTTTTTTTAATGTTATTTATGACGTCTAAACTATATATGTTGTGACAGACTCTTGATGGTTTATGTATGTGTAAATGTATCGTGGTGTGATATATGCCAATCGAGTATAATGTTAGATAAGTTATCTATGATTTGATTCAATTGTCTTGGAATATGTGTAAATGTAATGAAATCAAAATGTCGAGATAAAAGTCTAACTTGCAGGTATTTGCGAAAGAAGCAAGGATCACAGACATAATACACATTGTTGAGTTGGAGGAAAACTAGTTGGGAGTCAAGAAAGATGCTAAGGTGACGAATACAATGATGATGGGCATCGACGAGGAGGCTAATAATGGTAGTGTAGTCTTCTTGGTTGTTGGTTGTTGAACCCAAACATATGCTGCTAGAGTGGAGCAGTTCATGTGAGGGGGAATAGAGGGCCCAAGCTATCGAAGTGAGATTTTGTGTCCAATGGCTGGCGCCATCGATATAACTGATGTGGTAGGCCGATGGAGGAAGAATTTGTCAATAACACAAATGATAGTTGAGACATGAGGTATGGGAAAAAGATTAAAAACACTACAAAAGAAATAACCTAATGTAGAATGGATACGCTTAGGCATAAAATTTCTTTAAGTATAACCCATTGACGACTTCTTTATGAGAGAGGCCCTCAGGAGAAGCTAGGATGTAGGTGCCTTTGGTGAGGAAATGTTGGATAATGTATGGGCCATGCCATAGTGACTCGAATTTTCCATGACCAAGGGTATCGTGAGCAATATCGTAAGCAAGGACAAGGTCACCTTCGTGAAATGAGTGAAGTTTGACATAGCGATCAAAGGTGGCCTTTGACCATTTTCTGGATGCTTCATTATTCCATAATGAATATCGACGATCTTCATCCAGGGACTCTAAGTTCAGCAAACACTGCTCCATTGGAGCAGTGTTGGATAATAGCTCAATTGCGGTGTGTAAGGTGGGAATTTTGCACTTGATAGGAAGACTGGCCTCGACCCCATGGACTAGATGAAATGGTGTGAAACCAGTGGCCATTTTCATGGCTATACGGTAATACCACAACATGAAAAATAACATATGATGCCAATTGGCCTTATGTTTGTTAACCGTGTGTCGTAACATGGTTTTGAGGACCTTGTTAACTGCTTTGACTTGTTCATTGGACTGAAGGTAATATGGTGAGGCAAAATCATGGGAGAATGCTAACTGAGATGAGAGTTTGACGAAAATATCATTATCAAAATGTTTCCTATGATCAGAGACTAGTTGGAGTGGTACTCCAAAGAAGGATATGACGTGATTAAAGAAAAAATGCGTTGTAGTGTCAGTAGTGTTGTTGAAGGTAGGCATGGCTTCAACCCATTTTGTGAAGTAATTGACTGTGACGATGATGTATTTGTGTCCATTGCTGGATGGGGGATCACAAGTCATGAAGTTGATGCCCCATTTACAAAAGGGGCAGGTAGTAATGACTGGGTGAAGAAGAGTGGGTGGTGCTCGTGTTTTTTTGGCATAAAGTTGACATTTATCGCATCACTTCATGGCATGAATGCAATCGTGAAACAATGTAGGCCAAAAATAACCTGCTTGAATGATTTTCTGAGCAGTGGACATCCCTGAGAGATGGCCCCCACACGCACCGCTATGGCAGTCGTTCAAGACTCTATCAACCTCGTCGATAGTTAAGCATCGAAGAAGTATGGTGTCGACCCCTCGTCGATATAAGATATATTCGATGAGGAGATAGCAAGGGGCCTGGTGGAAGATACGGTGACAATCATCTCATGAGAGGTGGTTACCAAAATTTTGGGTTCGAAGGTAGAAGAGGAGGTCGTCATACCAAGGATCATCCGAAGTGATGTAAAAGAGATGTTCATCGGGGAAGTCGGTATTGACGGGGGCACAAGTAGTATCGGAAGGGAAGGCTGTGACAAGTTCGGTGAGGATGAGAGATTTCTTGCTCTTGGGGGTTGAAAATTCGAGATAGTACTACTGGAGGATAACGATCCATTGGGAAAATTTGCCTTTAATTTGCCGATGATTGAGCAAGTATTGCATGGGGTTGGAATCTGCTATGACTTTGGTTTTGTGAAGCAAAATGTAATGGTATAGTTTTTGGACTGTGAGGATGACTACAAGTGCAAGATACCAGATATATAAAATATATAGAACGGAAATATAATGCTAGAAATGGTAGAATAACAGTAAAATATCCAGCATAATCTTAACAATACATAGAAATGATACATGGAATAGAAATAGAAAAGCACTTTGATTTAGAAATAAATATTCACAGGCCTCTTCGAGGGGGAAACATCCAGTTGAGTAGCGCTCTGTTACAATAATATCCAAGCTAGGGTTCTCATACCCTCGCCTCTTATTTATACTAAATATGTCTATTAAGAGAAGCATCTAGAGGAAGATTCTTCTAGAAGAGGAAGCTTCTATTAGGTCTTCTTACATCTACCTTATTCTATTTTATTGAAAGGCCTTATTAATATTGACCTTTATTAGATCCGAATACATTGATCTACCTATGTGCGGGTTAGGACCTTAACATGTCCACCCCCTTAAAAACAGCCTTATCCTCAAGGCTTGAGATGTGGAAACTGTTGCAGAATGGTAGCTGGTTCCCAAGTGACATCTGCTGGAGTCATGTCTTTCCACTGTACTAGCACTTCCTTGATGGTTCTCTGATGCAGGTGACGCTCATGCTGGTCCAAAACTACTTCTGGATGTAGCCAAATCGAGCCTTCTTCAGGTAACTCTAGAAGGTTGGTTTGAATTTGGCACCTGGTTCCAATCACCTTCTTCAAGCATGAAACATGAAAAACAGGATGTAGCTTCGACTGACTGGGCAGAGCTAACTGATATGTGACTTGTCCCACATGCTTGAGAACTGTGTAAGGGCCATAGAATTTGGGTGCTAGCTTATGAAAATGCTCAGCCTTGAGGGAAGTTTTCTTATATGGTTGCAGTCTCAGAAACACCTGATCCCCTTCTGCAAATTGACGTTCAGAGCGACCTTGATCTGCTTACTGCTTCATTCTATTTTGTGCCATGACCAAGTTCTCTTTAAGGGTACAAAGGATGTCCTCTCGAACTGTCAGTGTTTGGTCAACCGCCTGGACCTTCGAGGTACCCGATAAGTATGAGAGAACTGAAGGTGGCTTCTGTCCATATACTGCTTCAAAGGGAGTCATGCGAGTGGTTGTATGGTATGTAGTGTTGTACCACCATTCAACGAGGGGTAACCATTGATCCCACGGGTGTTGTTTTTTAGAGGCAAAGCACCTCAGATATGTTTCCAAACACTTGTTGACAACTTTTGTTTGACCATCCATTTGGGGATGATAAGCTAAGCTGAGATGCAATTGTGTGCCTTGTAGCTTAAACAATTATTGCCAAAAATTGGTTGTGAAAGTTGGGTCGCGATCAGAAACAATAGAGTGCAGCATGCCATGCAGCTTGAAGACCTGGTCCATGAAAATTTGAGCCACCATGGATGCAATAAATCGGTGGGAAAGAGTGCAAAAATGAGCATACTTGGAGAGGCGATCCACCACCACCATTATGACTGATTTATTCCCCGATTTGGGTAAGCCTGTAATAATGTCCATAGAGATATCCTTCCAAATAGCAGGGGGAATCGGAAGCGGTTGGAGGTTGCCTGGAGATTTGACTATTTCTCCCTTGTTGCGTTGACACACCTCACATTCAGCGACAAACCTACGGATGTCCTGTTTCATACCATCCCAGAAAAAGGAGCGTTTGACTCGGTCATATGTTTTGGTGAACCCTAAGTGCCCCACTGTGGGTGTAGCATGAAGCTCAGTAAGCACCATGGATTTGAGCTTGGATTGTTTACTTAAATACAAGCGACCTTTGTATCGAAGCTCATCCTAGAGCTAGGAGTATCCTAGGGGAGCCAGAGCCTTGTTCTATAGTTGCTGGATCATATGCGAACTTTTGGGATCTTGAAGCCATTCCTAGCGCACAACTTGGAGCCAATTAGGTACAATGAAGGAAAGAGAAAAAAGAGAGCCTTCGTCTTCATATTTTTGGGACAGTGCATCCACCATGACATTGTCTTTTCCCTTCTTGTAAATGATCTCATAATCATATCCAAAGAGCCTAGTCACCCATTTCTGTTGTTCCTGGGAGGAAATGTGTTGTTCCAGAAAGTACTTGAGGCTTTGATGGTCTGTCTTAATTTGGAAGCGTTGCCCCAAGAGATACGGACACCACAACTCAACGGAATGTAGAATCGCAAACATTTATTTTTCATAAATGGGTTTTCCCAGGTTCTTGTCAGAGAGTTGCTTGCTAGTGAAGGCCAAAGGGCGACCCTATTGCATAAGGACAGCACCAATTCCTTTCCCTGAGGTGTCACATTCCAACACAAAAGTCTTTGTGAAGTCGAGAAGGACCAGAACCAGAGTGGTGCACATGGCCGTCTTCAAGGTTTGAAAAGCTTGAGCAGCTGCTGGAGTCCAAGTTAAAGAGTTCTTTTTTAGGAGAGCCGTGAGAGGTGCTGCAATCTTTCCATAGTTCTTAACAAACTTGCGATAATACCCTGTGAGGCCCAAGAATCCACGCAAGATTTTGAGAGTCTTTGGGTGCGGCCAGTCTTACATAGCTTCAATCTTTCTCGGGTCCACCCTGATGCCATCCTTTCCCACTAGATGACACAAGTATTCTACTTCGGAGGCACCAAAAGAACATTTGGACTGTTTCAGGAAAAGCTGGTGCTGAGAGAGTAGGTGGAGAACTTGATCCACATGATTAAGATGGTATGTCCAGGTTTTGCTATATATGAGGATATCATCAAAGAAAACTAAGACAAAATGATGGAGAAAAGGTCGGAAGACATGGTTCATGAGGCTCTGGAAGGTGGGGGGGCTGTTACACAAGCCAAAGGGCATGACCAAAAAATCATAGTGGCCCTCATGAGTGCGAAAGGCCGTCTTGGGAATGTCAGCCTCTTTCATGCGTATCTGGTGATAGTCTGAGCGAAGATCAAGTTTGGTAAAGAATTGGGCGCCACTCAATTCATCTAGAAGGTCATCAATGATAGGAATGGGAAATCTGTCTTTAATGGTTAGCTTGTTGAGAGTGCGGAAGTCAGGACACATTCTCCAAGAACCTTCTTTCTTCAGTACCATGATGACCAGAGAGGAGTAAGGGATCGTACTAGGATGGATGACTCCGGTAGTAAGGAGTTCTTGGACCATTTTTTCAATTTCATTTTTTTGTGCAAAGGGGTGGCGATATGGACGTATATTGGGGGGAAGGCTTCCTGGGACAAGGGGAATGGAATGATCATGGACACCGCGGGAAGGGGGGAGTCCTTAGGGAGTGGAAAATATTGTTTGATGTTTAGAAAGGAGGGCTTGGAGGTCTTGGGGCATTGGTGGTGTCTCTATGGCTTGTATGGCGTGGAGTTGGGCAATGACACCAGAATGACCTTTTTTGAGCAGTTTTTCCATGCGATGAGAACTGATGATCTCAGGTGAACCAACAGTGATGCCTTGAAATTTATATTGGTGGCCTCCTTGGTCGAATTCCATGGTTAAGTTATGAAAATCCATGAGAATGGGACCCAAAGTCCTTAGCCAATCTGCACCCAACACAATGTCGCAACCGCCCATGTCAATAGTAAACATATGGGATTTGAGGTGGTAGTCACCTATTTGGAGACGCACATTTTCACAGTGCCCGCCACATTTCATAGAACCACCATTGGCAATCATGATTTGGAAATTGTTGACAGCATGGATGTAGCAATGGGTTTCTTGGGCAA
>ML817388.1:13081-57130 GCA_009831015.1 Picea engelmannii | reverse complement strand
CATACATGAGGTGTATAGTTGATGATGTTGGTACATATTGATGAGTCATAGTTGATGAGTAGTTGACACATGATTGGTACATACTTGGTACATGGTTGGATGCACTTGTTTATGGTACAGGTTGATTACAGGTTGGTGCATGGCCGATGCACTTGTTTATGGTACAGGTTCATTACAGGTTGGTGCATGGTTGATGCACTTGTTTATGGTACATGTTGATTACAGGTTGAGGTACGGGTTGATGCATGGTTGATGCATGGTTTAGATTTATTGGTACAGGTTTACATTGGTATATCTCACAGTTATAGTGTGACAGTGGTTCCATCATTCTACTTATACTTCAGGGTGGCAGGATGGGGCAAGGACATGTGGTTGTAGCCAACTTCCAGTTGTAGCCAGAGAACATTGGGGGTTGTAGCCTCCTTCTGGTTGTACCCAGAGAATTGGGGAGTTGGATCTTCCCTCAAGTTGTAGCCTGAGAAACTAGGGGGCTGGAGCCTCCTTCCAGTTGCAGTTGGAAAACAAAGGAAGTTGGTGCTTCCAATGAATGTAATTCTTCAAGACATATAAGAAAAATCATTTCGTGGTTTTCTCCCGATTTGGGTTTCCACGTAAAACATTGGTGTACTATGTATGTGTGTGATTGTTTATTTCTTACTGCTCATTATTGGATAATAATTCTACATTGATATAACATTTGAAGAAAAAGGATTATAATTACACTATTATTGATTCACCCCCCTTTTAGTAATCCAACGGGGATCAAATGATTACTTAATCTATATAGTTTATTGTTTGTATAGAGATTATCTTAAAATTTGATAAACATAATAATTCAATGCCATGTATGGAGTATGACTATAGTTTATTCTCCTAAGTTTTCACTTAGATGACTACAAGTGGGAAGTGTCTGTTGTACTTGAGATAGATGCATAACATATGCCTTAGCTCCCTTGGAGGGTGCCTATCATTTTTAGGGTAATTGCACCTTCAGTGATTGTTGTGTGAGGGTTATCGTAAGTGTCATGTAAACCATCCTTTGTTGGACTTTGGCCCTCACCATCTTAGACTAACCTTCAAAAGGCCCCATTTTTATCTCTTCACTGATTGGACTTAGGACCTACCCACCTTGGGCTGATTTTTGGGAGAGAGAGTTTAGTTGACTACATCTTAGAGAGTCTTTTATAAGCATTTGTAGATTGTAATTTTTTGACTCCATAGAAGGCCTTAAATATGTATATTTTTTTATATCAAAGGTTGTGGTTTAATTTCCTAAGGATATCAACCAAGGGACCCCTTCTCGAAGGGATCCTTGTGTTTTTCCTTTCTTTGGAACTGTTGGTGCCCCTTGATTGGCACCTTGAATCTTCTTGGATTCATTGTGGGGATATCATTTTGGTTTTTTTCCACTCCGAATGTCTTGACTTATCTTGATGCTTATCAAATAATAACATTATGTCAAGAGAAACAAAATTAGTCTGACCCTTCATCTTATTCACCATTGAAATATATTCCTCCCCCTTTTGCCTCATCTAGGGAAATTCTAGCTCATAGTAACTATAAGTCTAAAAGGAATAGAAAGAGGAAGAATGAGAAGAAGAAGTGAGGATATGGGGAATAGTCACCAACCATTGCAATTCATGCTAGAGATGTGCAATCAATCACTACAAGTCTTACTAGAGACAACCAACCAGCCATTGTGAGTCATGATGGGAGAAAGAAACTATCCCATGGATGTTAACCTAGGGTTAAACAAATAGCTAATGCAAGTCGTGTTGGGAGTATTAATATTTTTAGGGACCTAACATCCCTAATATGTCATGTAGGTAGAATAATATTTTTTCTATGCAATAAAATCTGACATTAGTAAACAAGGTGATGCAACACCCCTACCTTAGCAGGTTCTCCTTGACCTCCCGTTCTAAGGATCGTTCTTAATATCCATTTGAGTTGAAATGACTCTTTGATTCCCTATTGGAATCATCACACTTGTAACCACAAGTCCTTCTTAGGAGTTACGCTTGTGAAAACAAGCACTAGGCATGAAGTCTTATCCATGTGATCAAACGACGTGACCATAGTCTCCCCCGAAAGGGTATTTCAGGTTTTGTGATTTCTGATGCGAGTTCCTCTAACTCCATTGATCCTAGAAACCCTGAAAAGGGCTAACATATCCTCCATTATGTCTCAACCATATGAAATTATTCATGTCTTGGGTTCCACCTATGAGTGCATCGAGATTTTTCAACTTGTGAGTTCACGATACAACACCCCTCTTTTTCCCCAAAGTTCGAACTCGTGACTTCTTTGTTTTGGATCAGAGATCCAGATCCTTCCACAATTTGACGGTTTAGATCCTATCGGTATTTTTTGAATCAGGATTTCATGATTCTTTCTTCCTCATCACAACTTTCTCCACACCTCTGAATTCTGAAATGACAAAATTGAAGCACATGATCAATGACTCTCGTTGATTCAGATCTGATGGCTATTCTCCCTCTTGAGCTTGTGAGTGTTGTAAGACACTCATCCTTAATCACCTCGCTTATCCACTAGATCCAACGGCCCATGAAACTTCGGTGATTCTCCCTCTAAGAATTTCAACCGTCTATTCGATTCCTCAAAGACTCTTGGCCCAATACTTTGGCGTCTTTCTTCCTGAGCTTGATTCTGTGAGGTGATTTCAAACCCCTTCTTTTATTCGAGTTCTTCAAAGTCTCTATCCTTCTTGAGCTTGAATTTGATGCTACAAACTCAAGTCTTCTAAGGGTTTCTTTCACACATTCCTTGCAACATTCACAATAACCTATGGTTATTCAACACTTCCAACTCTGCACACTCCTTGCAACGATAGTTATTCAACCACTCTCCTTGATTGGAAAGTTCTAAGACTTCAACCGGCCCGCACACACCTTGCACGAATCTTGTGCTATACTTGCACTTCTGTTGGTATAAGAACAATGGTATCCCTTCTGGGCTTTTCTGAGATAAAACTCAGAACCTCGTCAACACACTCCTTGCGGAATTCCACTGCACTCCTTGCAGGAATTCTCAGGAAGAGAAACAATTGAAACTTATTCTTCTCCTCTCACAGACTTCATACATTCAACATGAAATCAAGAGCATACATACACACATAGAATTTTAAAAAATGCATAACAAAGAATGTAAACCAACTGTAAACATACCATTCAATAGATGCAAACAGTAACCATCAGTACACCATGAAATTGAATCAAAAAATTCTTATATTAATCCAAGTGCTCCTGTACATGGGTTCAATAGAAACAACTATCTGCTTATACAACCTCTAACATCTCTGTTCTTCTATGCTCTCCTCTGCTCTCTTTCTCTAAAACTACAATCTTACAATGAGAATTCTTATAATGAAATACATACGAGGGGGATTTCTAGAGTTTTCCCTCCTACACTCTAAGCTGTCTAATCGGAAATTAAAAGCTACAAATACTTTTCATTTAATACAATAAATGTCTATAGCTGGTAGATGAGAGCTACACTTAATATCTATGCTACAATCTCCCAAATCATTTAAGAACAATTACATCTTTTCATAGTTTACATTAATGTTCTCTCCTTTGAATTTCAAAATATCTCCAAAATGTGCACTGATGCATATCCAATTGTCTACTGCTTGCGCTTGCCTTGTTGGCGATGCTCCTGCATCATACTCCTCTGGACAAAAAATTCACGAACTTATGTTCATGAGCTCTTGCACCATCTTTCCATGTTTCTGGATATTGGCTTCACTTTCCCAACTGGAATCCTCGATCGGGTGTCCTTTCCATTTTACCAAATACTTGAAATATGTCTTCCTCCAGGTCTTCTTGCTAACTCTTTGATCAATGATCTTTTCCATCTGTGGCCTTTCAGCTCAATGCATCTATCTAACCCACTAAAATTATTTTTGATTCTCTTCACCTCCTTCTTAATATGCTCTGTAAGGATACAAATATTCTATGTTGAATATGGGTGAAATTCCCACACCATATGACAATTCTATCTCGTAAGCATTTGCCTCAAATTTTCTCAGAATTTTACATGGTCCTATATTTTGTCATCTTCAGCTTATTGTATGTTCCCCTTGGGAACCTTTCTTTTCTTATATGCACTAATACTAAATCCCCCACTTCAAATTGAAGTTCTTTTCTGTGTTGATCTTCTCTGTGCTTGTATTCCTGGTTGGAATTCTATAACTGCTCTTTAATATTACTATGGATATCCTGCATCTCTGTTGCAAAATCCTATGATCCAACACTTCTTAACTCACTCTTCTCTAAGTATCTCAACTCAAATACTCCTCTTGCCTGCATTCCATACATTATCTGGAATGAGCTTTGTCCTGTGCTCCTATTAGGTGAGTCATTATATGCAAATTTTTCTTGGAGCAAAATCTAATCCCACTGACTGTGATGTTCAACTACTAAGTTTCTCAACAAATATCCTAAAATTTGATTCACTAACTCAGTATATCCATCCGTCTGAGGGTCACATGTTGAGATAAAGGATAAATTCATTCCCATCTTCTTCCATAGTGTCCTCCAGAAATGACCAACAAATTTGGTATCCCTATCTGAAACAATACTCTTGGGTAAACCATGAAGTCTAGCAACTTCTTTGAAAAAAGGATTTGCAATGTGTGTTTCATCACTGGTTTTCTAACATGGAATAAAATGTGCCATTTTTGAGAATCTATCGACTACCACGGATATGGAATCACAACCTCTCTATTTCCTTGGAAGTCCTAACATAAAATCCATGCTTACCGCATCCCATAACCTCTCTGATAATGGAAATGGTTGATACAACTGTAATGACCCTTAAGTATTAAGATGATTAATTTAATAAATAATCCTAAAAATTAGATAAACTATAATTAATTATTAAATAACCTTAACTAATTATCCGTTATTAATTAATTATTTTGATTATGGTTAGTTTAAGTATGATTAACTCTTTAATTAAGGGTTAATGATTAATTTGATTATTAATTAATTAATTGATTAATTAAGTATTAAACAAAGGGGGGATAATAAAATTTAATGTTCAAATGGGGTTATGTATCCCACAAGGGATAACATAACCAATACGTAAGGATAAATAATGAATGAATGGATAAGGCATTTAAGAAAGGGATAAGGTATTTAGTGGGGGGAGTTAATGGAGGAAGGGCAGTGAAGGAGGGATAAGGGAAGTGGAGAAGGAGGATGGGGGGATTCATTCGAGAGTGGTGAAGAAGGATTTTTGGGAGAACTTTGAGTCTTGGACCAGGGAGAGATTTGTGTTTGGGATTGACACAGTGGACTGGGGTTGCTAGAGGTTTTGGGCTCGGAGGGCCAGGATATCCGTAGATATCCTGGAGCTAGGTTGTTTTCCTAGTTGGCAGGGTGGACAAGAGGTTTTGGGCAATTATTTTCTCTGTTTGCAATAGGACTGGACTGAGTAGCAGGTAGCAGAAGGAAGGCAGCTGGCAACAGAAATAGCATCAGAACCAGGTACCCCCTGCTGAATTATGCATTTATTTATTCTACTATGAATTCGTTATTATTTGATGAATCTAAATTGTTTAAGTTGCTGGTATGAAGATTGATATTATGTTGAATAGATATTGTATTATGCTGTTAAGAAATAATTGCTCGTGAAGATAACAATGTTAGATATATGTTTATGGGCATTACAACAACCCTGTATTCTATCTCTGCCCCTTTGCGTGCTGGAAAATTCTACATTTGTTGACAAATTTTTTGACATCTGTCCTCATCCCTGGCCAATAATATAAACTATTCAGTTTTCTGAGTGTTTCATCATGGCTGAAATGTCCAGCCAATCCCCTACTATGTTTTTCCTTCAAAAGGTTATCTCTCATAGAACGCTTCGGGATACACAACCCATTTCCTTTGAACAATAGTCCATCTTGAATTAAGTATTCAATCCATTGGATGTTGTCTCTCAGAATAGGATTCTCACATGCTTCATAAGCATCCTTGAAATATGAATCGTTTCTATACATATCCTTAAGGCTATCAAAACCTAAGGTCTTCACATGAAACTTCTGAAAAATCAAACATTTCCTACTCAACGCATCAACAACCTTGTTAGCAGTTCCAGAAATGTGCTTTATAACAAAAGTAAAGTTCTGCATAAATTCAACCCATTTCATATGTTTTTGGTTCAATTTCTCCTATGGAGTTATGAATTGTAAAGCATGGTTGTTGCTATACAAGACAAACTCCTCCGGAACCAAGTAATGCCTCCATTTTTTCAACGCCTATATGATTGCATAAAACTCTTTATCATATGTTGAATACTTCATCTTGGCCTCATTCATATTCTCACTGAAGTATTCAATTGTCCCATTCTCTTGAATTAAGACTAATCCAACCACAAATCCACTTGTGTCACATCTAACTTGAAATGTTTTACTTAAATTTGGTAGAACCATAACTGGTTGTCCAGTTATATTCTCTTTCAACAACTTGAAACTTTTCTCTGCTTCCTCTGTCTAGTGAAAATATTTATGTCTTTTCTTGACTGTGTCCATCATTGGTTCATAAATCCCACTAAAGTTTTTGATGAACTTCCGGTAAAAAATGGCTAATCCATGGAAGCTTATGACTTCAAAGATATTCCTAGATGACGACCAATCTCTGATTGCTTTTACTTTCTTGGGATCCATCTTCAACTCATTTTAAGAGATTACAAAACCCAAATAAATGAGCTGTTTCTTCATGAAAGATGACTTCTTCATATTTATCAAAAACTTCTCTTGTTGCAATCTGCTCATCACTAGATTTAGGTGTCTCAAATGTTCTTCCTCAGTGTTACTGAAGATTGGTATATCATCAAGATACAAAATTACAAATTTTCCAATGAGATCCTTCAAGACTTCATTCATTAATCTCATAAAATTACTTGGCACATTTTTCAAACCAAACGACATGACAATACATCCATACAATCCTTCATTCATCTTGAATGTTGTCTTCCATTCATCACCTTTCGTCATTCTAATCTGATGATATCCGCTTTTCAAATCAATTTTTGAAAAAAACTTTGCCCCACTCAAGCAATCCATCAAGTCATCCATCCTGGGTAAAGGAAATCTATACCTAATGGTGATTTTTTTTATATCCCTCGAGTCTGTACACAGTCTCCATCCACCATATTTCTTCGGACTTAACACTATTGGTACAGCGCATGGACTCAAGATTTATCTAACCAATCCTTTGTCCATCAAATCCTGGACTTGCTTATTAACTTCTTCATTCTCCTACAACGTCAATCTATATGCTACTTTGTTTGGTAAACTTTATCTTGGTATAAGGTCAATGTGATGGATTATACTTCTGATGGGTGGTAACGAACAAGGTAAATCATCCACCACTATATCAATGAAATTATCTAGCAGTTTCTAAATTTCCTCTGGTAGATCATCTATCGAAGTGCTGGTCAAGATGACTCTATGTTTTCTTACCACAACAAACTGCATGTCTTGATATTTCTTGACTTCATCCAGAAGTTCCTTCTCACTCATGAGAAGTATAGTATTTTTTGTTTATGCTTTCACCTTCTTGTCTTCAACTAGAAACAACATATGCATCCTACCATTCTTTTCCAAGGTGTATGTGTTATTTCTCCCATCATGAACAACATTTATGTCATATTGCCACAGTCTCCCCAACAAAATATGGAATACATCCATGGGAATGAAATCACATAAGATCTCATCTCTGTAACCCCCAATCTTAAATTCAACTAAACATTGTTTAGTGATTGTTACCTGATGTCCTTTTGGCAATCACAAAACCTTATATGGGCTTGGATGTGCAACTGTCTCCAATTCCATCTTCTCCACCATTTATGTGGATACTAGATTATCTGTACTTCCACTGTCAACTATTACCTTGCATACCCTATCCTTGGTCTTGCAAGAAGTTTTGAACAAAGTGTTCCTCTGGATGGGATTCTCTACCTCTTTTTCTGGCTTCAAGAGAATTTTACTCATCATTAAGGATCTTCCAGCTTCTGCATCTTCTAGCTCAACATTTTGCCTTTGCGCTTATAAAATGTGAGATTCACCTCCATCTCTTTTTCTATTGAGACATTCAAAATATTTGTGTCTGAGTTTTCCACAGACAAAACACTTTGTTTCACCTCCTCTGCCTCTTCCTCTTCCTCTTTCTCGCGGAAAAGTGTTCCTGTCGGCATACTGTATTCCCTATGAAATTCCTCCTCTTTTAGGGTAAGTATGAGGTTTCTTCTCTTCATCCTTGGGATTTTGTACTCTGTCTTGGGCAATTTCTTTGCCTCTACTATGAATCCTACCTCTGCCCCTTTGACCTTGCTTTCAGGCCAATTTCTCTTTAGCCTTTAGAGCAATTTGATAAGCATCATCTACATTCCTGATTATTACCATGCTCATCTCATACTGAATGTCATGTATTAGACCATTTATGTATCTTGTGAATTTTTCATCATCACTCTCATGATGACCAGCTCTAATGTTTAACTTGTAGAACTCTTCAGTGTATTCCTTCACTGTCATCCCTTTCTATCTCAAATTTTGCATTCTTTGAAATAGATTAATTTGGTAATCTCTAGGTATGAATTTTGTTAATGTTTATTCCATTATTATAATTCTTTCCATTTCAATAGATAATAGCATCATAAGAACAAGATCACTGAGAAATACACATTCACAAGAGACACAACATTTATCCTGGGAAATCCTCTAGGGGAAGAAAACCCAGCAAAAACTTCATTATCATAAATAGCTTATACAATGTTCAAGAGATAATTCAAACCAATACAGAAAGTCCTCCCCAAGTGATGCGCCACTCTTCTCCTCCTCTCTCTGGTAATTGCATCTTGCCTCATAAGAGAAATGAGCAAGTGAGTTGTGTGTTTGAAGTGAGACGCTAGCCTCTTATTTATACTAGATTGGCACGTGTGAAAGGTCACAACTGGCAGGGCCGACCTCTCACTCTGGGTGGGTAAACCCACCTTTAATTAATTCTGGGTTTTCTATAATAACTGTTGGGGCCGACTTCTTATTTTTCCCTTTATAATTGTTCGATAACCAATCTGCAAAAGGGGATTTGGTCCTTATACAATTACCGACATGATCAATCCACAATGGGGATTAATCCAATTATAATAATAATAATAATGACATGATTAATCTGCAATGGGGATTTAATCCAATAATAATAAGAATGCTTTTCGCAGTTACATTATTTCAACACTCCCCCTTAACAACAAGGGTATTCTTCATCAACATCAGGCGATAGGTCTACATCATCAGTGGCATCTGGAGGATAGTATTGTCAATATCATCTTGAAACATTGGCTAGCATATTTATGAGTCATCGGAATTTTTATTCATCGACAACATCATCATTCTCGAAAGAATTCTATCATCATCTCCATCAAATATGTATCAATAAAAATGATACCTCATCACATCACTGGGCTGGAACATCACAGTACTACACTGGCTCAATGTCACAGCTGATAAGCTGGTAGCTCAGTGTCAGTCATATCTTGCTTTACGTCTAACAACTAGGTCAGAAGCAAGTCATATCATCATCTCGCTTTACGTCTAACAACTAGGTCAGAAGCGAGGAATCACAACGTCATGCTTTACGTTTAACAACTAGGTCAGAAGCATGACTCATCTTGCTTTACGTATAACAACAAATTCAGAAGAAAGGAACACATCAACATCTCGCTTTATGTCTAAAAATGAGGTCAGAAGCGAGGAATCATCTTGCTTTACATCTAACAGCTAGGTCGAAAGCAAGGAATCAACGACATCATGCTTTACATCTAACAACTAGATCAGAAGCATGACTCATCTTGATTTATGTCTAACAACGAGGTTAGAAGCAAGGATCACATGACATCATGCTTTACATCTAATAGTGAGGTCAGAAGCATGATGCATCTTGCTTTACATCTAACAATGAGGTTAGAAGCAAGGATCACATGACGTCATGCTTTACGTCTAACAGCAAGGTCAGAAGCATGACTCATCTTTCTTTACGTCTAACAACGAGGTCAGAAGCAAGGATCACATGGCATCATGCTTTACATCTAACAGTGAGGTCAGAAGCATGACTCATCTTGCTTTATGTCTAACAACTAGGTCAGAAGCAAGGAATACATATACTCGCCCTTTCAGGGAGGGTCCTTTCAGAAAATACCAAGCTTATCTCAAAAGTGTTTAAAATTTACACGGGATAGAGGCTTAGTCAACACATCAACAACCTGTTCATCTGTGCTAATGTACTGGAGCTTCAAGGCTCCTCTCTGTACCATGTCGCAGATGAAATGATAGCGGATCTCTATGTGCTTCGACCTGTCATGGAACACAGGATTCTCTGTCATTTTAATGCATCTTTGATTGTCACATAGAATTGCGGTTGCTCTCATCTCCAAATCAAATAGGCATGTCAGCAATTTTCAAAGCCATATAGCTTCGCAGCTAGCAGAACATGTGGAAATGTATTCTGCTTCCGCTGTGCTGAGAGAAATACTGGATTGCTTCCTACTCTGCCATGAGATCATGGCTGATCCCAAACTGAAATAGCATCCGAAAGTTCTTTTTCTGTCAGCAACGCTTCCTACCCAATCTGCATTAGTATATCCACTTAATGTGAAGTCGTGATCTCCATCATAGCTAAGACCATAATTCATTGTACCTTTAAGGTACCTCATCACATGTTTTGCAGCCACTAAATGAACACGTCTAGGCTCTACCAGAAACTGACTCAAGGTGTTCACTGCAAAATATATGTCTAGTCTGGTGTTCGTCAGGTACATCAACGATCCAATAATATGTCTGTACAGAGTGGCATCTATCAAATCTGACAAAGCATCAACCAACAACTTCAGCTTTGCTTCCATGGGTGTATTCATGGACTTTCATTCTAGCATGTCAAATCTCTTTAATATTTCGACCATGTACTTCCCCTGGTTAAGGAAGATTCTTTCTAGACTCTACCATACCTCAAGACCTAAGAAGTAATGCATTAGGCCAAGTTCTTTCATTTCAAATTCTGCAACAAGTCTCTGTTTACATTCAGCGATGATATTTTCTTCTCCAGTTAAGAATAAGTCATCCACATATAGTAGCAATATTACTAGTTCATTATCCATGATCTTGAAGTAGAGATTTGAATCTTCTTTACTCTTGGTAAAGCCTAAGATCATCAATAAATTGTCTATATAGCCATACCAAGCTCTAGGAGCTTGCTTCAATCCGTATAAGGCTTTCTTCAATCGACAGATATGAGACTTCATGTCTTCAACCTCAAATGTTTGGGGTTGCTCTATATACACTTCCTCTTCGATAACACCATTCAGGAAAGTTGTCTTCACATCCATCTAGTGTAGCTTCCACTTCATCTTGGCAGGAAGAGCTATAATGGTTCTGATCAAAGTGCATCTGGCCACATGAGTGAATGCCTCTTCATAGTCAATACCTTCCTTCTAGGAAAAGCCACGAGCAACAAATCTTACTTTATATTTTTCAATACTTCCATCAACAGCATGTTTTATTTGGAAGAGCCATTTTGATGATACCACATCCTTACTTTTTGGTCTAAGAACTATTTCCCATACATCATTCTTTATTATGGATTGGTATTCCTCTGTCATGGAATTTGCCCATTCCTTCTTCTGGATGGCCTCTTCAAAGAATGTGGGTTCTTCATCAAGTAGATTGCACATCAAAGCCATGTAACTGGAGAATGGCTTTGGTCTCTTAACCTCTCTCATGGTTCCTTCTGGAACACCATACTTCTCTCCATCTTGAATAAGCTCTCTTGCCCAAGCAGGCTTTCTTTTATGGGAGAAGGTCATTTGAGGAGGTTCTTGAACTTTTGTTATATCATGATCTTTAGGAGTCTCCTCATCAGGGAAGCTATGACTTCCCTTACAGGTTCTGCAGCTCTAGGAACTTCCATCATGGATTCTATCGTCCTGGGATTTACAGGTTCCTCTTCATACATTTCTTCAAGCTGGCATCTTCTCGATTTCTTAAGTGTCACTTCTTCATCAAAGGTCACGTCCCTGCTGATCTCAATATTGCAGTGACCAAGTATGTATATTCTGAAGGCCTTGGATACCTCACAGTATCCCACAAATATTCCCTTCTTTCCAGAGGGTTCCAACTTGTTTCTTTTCTCTTTCGATATATGGATAAACATTGGACAGCCAAATATTTTGAGATGGCTTACCTCTGTAGTCTTTCCGGTGAACATTTCTTCTGGGGTATTGAACCCAAGTGCACTATGGGATAATCTATTTTGCACATAAACAACTGCCATTGTTGCTTCTTCCCATAAGCACATAGGAAGATCTTGATCGTGAATCATGGTCTTCACAACTTCCATAATTGTTCTGTTCTTCCTTTCAGCTACACTGTTTTGTTGAGGATTAAAGGGAGTAGTGAGTTCCCTCTTTATCCCGAAATCTCTACAGAAGTTTACGAACTCCTTTGACGTATATTCTCCTCCATTATCTGACTTGAGTATCTTAATCTTTTTTTCAGAAAGATTCTCTATCAAGGCTTTGAATTCCTTGAATTTATTGAATACTTCATCTTTAGATTTTAAGAAATATATCCAGGTCTTACGAGAATAATCATCAATAAATGATACATAGTATACATACCCGCTAATGGAGGATGATGGCATTGGGCCACACACATCTGAGTGGATGAGTTCCAATGCTCCTTCTTCTTTGTTGTCCCTCTTTGGAAAGGGGTTCTTGATGTTCTTCCCTTGCACACATCCATTGCATATGCCTTCCTGATCAACCTTGAGTTCTGGTAAACCTGTGACAGCTTTGCATATGTATGGTAGCGCCTTGTAGTTGATGTGGGCCAATCTTCTATGCCAAAGTTCACATGAGATTTTGATGGCATGGGTCATAAAAGTTTCTGGGTGACCCTTCAGCTTATATAAACCATTTTCTTCACTTCCAATGACGATTTCTTCATTTAAGGTTTCTCCCTTAGCCCACATAAGAACTTCTCCATCTATGAAGGTAACTCTATAGCCTTTCTTGTCTAAAGCTGATATGGAGAGTAAGTTCTTCTTTAGGCCTGGTACATAGAGTACGTCCTTCATTGTTATTGAGTTTTCTGAATCTAGATTGTAGTTTGATTCTCATATTCCCTTGATGGGATATTGATAATCATCTCCAAGAGTTACTTTCTGAGAAAACTTATTTTCTGAAATACATGAGAGAGTATTTTTCTTACCCGTCATATGTTTTGAGGCACTGCTATCAATGAGCCATGTGTCCTCTCCAAGTGATACAGATCCTAAGAGAGATGAGATCAAGACATGGTCCTTAATCATCTTCATAGGTGTTTCTTCATCTTCGGCAATATGAGCATGTTGCCTTTTGTGCTTCCTCTTGTATTCTTCTCTTCTGACTGGACAATTATTCGCCTTGTGTCCCATCACATCATAGTGATAGCATTGTATAGATGAGAGATCTCGTCCCTTGCGTTGTCCTTTCTTCTAAAAATTTCTTGAATGAGATTCTTGATTGTTGAATTTGTTTGATGGTTGTGGTTCTCTCTGGGATTCCCTTTTGAGGTAGGGTTTCTTCCTTCATCCTTTTGTATGAGTAGCTAAGGCTTGATCATTGTCCCTTGCTAGTAGTTCTTCATAGTTGGCTACCCTTGTCTCTTCTTGGGTGCATTCTTCCCATAGACTCTCAAACTGTAGTTTCTCCTTTCTGCCACATATTGACTAGATGAAGGCATCCCAAGGTCTTGCAAGACCATTTAGGGAGGTTATTAAAAATTTGTCTTCGTCGATGGTGTCTCTAATCGCTTTCAACTATTCTTTTATTTTGGAGATTCGGGAGAAATATTCTTGAACCATTTCTCCTTTCTGCATCTTGGTATCCTTCAACTGAGTTCTTAGATTCATATTTCAATTGATGTTATTTCATTCATATAGTTTTCTTAGTGCATCAAACATCTCCTTCGGAGTTTTCTTTGATGATACATATGAGATCAGGTGGTCTTTGATTCAATCTGCAATGATTCTCTGAGCTCTAATTGAGTCCTTCTGATGCTTCACTTTCTCTACGACATCTTCAGGTTCCTCCACTTCTTCTTTGATAAATCTTGATAGGTCATTCTCTGCAAGGATCATACCGATCCTATACTTCCAGGCATGGAAGTTGTCTATGCCTTCTAGTTTCTCAACAAGCTTTATGCTTGTAGACATTTTGTACTTGTGGCCAAAAATAACCAAAAAATGAAAATGCTCAAAATCAAATTTTGACTTTACCAGGAGGTGTGCTTGGTTGAGGCGATTATCCTGGTGTCCTCGGGTCTGAGAAAATCCAAATTTTACCCCATCAAATCTGATCTGTGGATTTATGGACTGGTGCTTCCGGTACTTCTGGTACTCTGGTACTTCTGGTACTTTTGGTACTAGTTTTCTGGTACTTTTGGTACTCTGGTGAAACTAGGGTTTCACTTTTCGGGAGATCCAACCACTGAAAAGGTGCACTCTAGGTGCTAAATTAATCCTTGGGGGAGGGTGCAGATTTCTAGGAGGTTAGGGAGCTGAAAATATATACTTTTTCAAAACCCTAATTTGCAGGTGTTGTAGCAGTGACGTTTTTCTCTTGCAAATAGTGTTTCCTTCAGGTTGGCTCTGAAACCATGTTAATGTTTATGCAATTATTATATTTCTTTGCATTTCAATAGATAAGCGCATCATAATAACAAGATCACTGAGAAATACACATTCACAAGAGACACAACATTTATCCTGGGAAACGCTCTAGGGGAAGAAAACCCAACAAAAACTTCCTTATCATAAATAGATTATACAATGTTCAAGAGATAACTCAAACCAATATAGAAAGTCCTCCCCAAGTGATGCACCACTCTTCTCCTCCTCTCTTTGGTAATTGTAGCTTGCCTCATAAGAGAAATGAGCAAGTGAGTTGTGTGTTTGAAGTGAGGCGCTAGCCTCTTATTTATACAAGACTGGCACATGTGAAAGGTCACAACTTGCAGGGTCGACCTCTCACTCTCGATGGGTAAAACCACCTTTAATTAATTCTGGGTTTTCCATAATAACTGTTGGGGCTGACTTCTTATTATTCCCTTTATAATTGTCTGATGACCAATCCAAAAAAGGGGATTTGGTCCTTATACAATTACCGACATGATCAATCCACGATGGGGATTAATCCAATAACAATAATAATAATAATTACATAATTAATCCGCAATGGGGATTTAATCCAATAATAATAAGAATGCTCTTCACACTTACATTATTTCAACAAATTTGACTTTCATATTTGCGACCATCCTATCCCAACTTTTGATTCTTTTCTTTCCTTTGCAATGCTTGTCATCTTGTAGTTCATCCCACCATAGTGTTGCATGTACTTTTAGTCTAGTGACAACATGTTTTACTTTCTTCTCTTCCTCGACATCCTCACAATCAAAGTATTTATGTAGAGCTCTAAACCAATCTAGAATATTCTCAACATCTAAGTTTCCTTCATACATCGGGAAATCCATTTTTTCTCTGGCCCCTATTCTTCCAACAACTCTGAATAAATGTTCTTTTGTAGCATCTTCAGCTACAACTTCTTCTTTATCTCCAGCTTCATTCTCGCTTTCAGCTTCACTGATGTCTCCAACATCAATTGTCCATCTCTGTGTTGTCTCCATAGCATCCAATCTAGAACGAAGTTCTCTCATTTCCCTTTGCATAGTTGGATCGGGCATAGATCTTTCTTGATGTCTTCTTAGCGACATTGTTTTCAATCTGTCCACAGATAATTCAATAACAACTTGTTTTTTGTCTCCCTTCCTTACAAAAAACAATGATTGTAAGCTCTAATACCACCTGACGTAACACCCCTACCTCAAAAACTTCTACTTGACCTCCCAGTCTAAGAATCATTCTTAATCTCCCTTTGAGTCGAAATGACTCTTTGATTCCCTGCTAGAATATTCACACTTGTAACCATAGGTCCTTCTTAGGAGTTATGCTTGTGTGAACAGGCACTAGGCGTGTGTTAGTGCCAATTCTTGCAAGGGGGTGTTTTCCTAAGAGATAAGCCCCTTTGGGTGGAAAATGCAAATAAGTGGGGCAAAAACCCACTTACCCTAAGTTTGGGGTGCAAATGTGTGTTTCATTAAGCAGTGGGCAAATCTGGGCGGCTAGAATCTGCACGCCTAGATCTATGGTCAGGGTTGGATTCTGGAGCCCCCTCGCCATTCTAACTTTAAAGTGGAGTGGGGGGGGGGTATGGAATTAGCTACGCATCTCCCAATGGCCTAGATTGGGGATCCCATATCCGTGGTCTAGGATCGATTCTAGACCCCCCCTCGTTGTTCTACCTTTAATAGCGGGGGGGGTCTGAAATGAGAGCGTGTAGGTTTGAGAGGTCGAGATTGAAGAACCTAGATATATGGCCGAGGATTGTTTCCACCCCCCCCCACTGTCATTCTACCTTTAATGAAGGGGGGGGGTCTAGAATGGGTGGGTTTGTGTCGCCCCCCCTAAAACCCCTTGTCACATCTCTGACTCCCTTCGCTTACTGCCTTCCCCCATGTCATATTCCTTTTCCCTTTTTTCCCTCTCATCCTCCAACTTGTTCTCGTCCTCCTCTAGGCCCATCACCTTACAACTTCCTCATCACCTCATGGCACATTGCCTCATCATCTGGTGTCATAGCCTCCATTTCTTTGCCACCTAGTGCTTCCACCTCATCACTTCTTGTCTCACCCTCACAGTTTTCATGCCATCGCTTAGACCCTCATCCAAATATACCATATGGGTCCCCTCGCAGCAGTATAACAAAGCAACAAAAGCTAAAGGGAGACTACCATGTCCTGCAGGTGCAGATTTGACCAAGCCTTGCCTAATCCCAAGAAAGCAATTATTGAGGTAGTTGATGGTGTTTGAAAGTCATCTCCTTCCATAAATGAAAGGTCGGGAAGGGAAAAAATATGTCAGTCCTTTCTGACAAAGTATCGCGTCTGACATTAGACTGCATGGGAAGTCTGACAGGAAAAATAATGACGTAAACTATTGCGTATGGTAGAGAGATTGCATGCACAGTCTTACAGAAGTGACCTGGACATCATGCCATGGAAACCTGAGTAAGTTCTTGCTACAAAAGTTTTGAGTATATGCAGACCTTTTGGCCATTTTGGAAAGGCATCGATGGTAGAGCAAAGCTCCTGACTGTAAATCTTTAACAAAGCTTCTGGTTCTCTGGTTATAGACTAATATTTTGAGATTTCTTGTTTAATGGATGCCAACTTCCTCGTTTCCTTTTTCCTTTGAATCTTAAAGCTCGGACATGGATGCTCCAGTCGGGTGTTGTTTCAACAATATGATGCTTGTTTGATTATATTAGTTTTGAAACTTTTTAAGGTTTACTCTGAAGTTTCTCTGGTCTGAGAGGATCTCATATCTAAGACTTTTCCCTTTTATTTTCTTTCACTTACTCATCACTATGAAAAATTTACTAGCTTAGGTTAGATCAAGACCTCACATGTCTTTTCTATTCCAACCCAGTCTTGTGAGTTAAGCGATATTGTTTTGAGTTTACTTCCATTTGATCACCCTCTTTTAAACAAATTGTTACATAAACTGATGGGGGTCAGGCTCTACTTCTGCTGCAATCCAGGAGTGACTTATGACACCAACATTTTTGGCGTCATTTCCGGGGACAAAGTTGAAGATTTAACCTGGGATTGAACGACATTGAGCCTCTAATTCTGAAAGTGCATCAAGCATCAGAGCCCTTGAAGATTTCTACCATGCACCTGGCGACTCCACTGTGGCGACTCCAATGTTTCCACTTCACTGTTTTGGCTGTGGCTACTTTAGCATGCCATAAAGTTGACCCAAAGGAGCTTTCTCGAGAAGGTTTCAACGACTACTTTCTCAGCCTGAGAAGTTTCCTGGGAGGACACAATGTTAAGATTTGGCCTTTGATGATGAACAAAGACCAGTCACATTCTAAGCTGCGCATCTTTCACCTGGTGACTACATGATTTGAGGATCAATTGGTGACTCCACTGGTTTGGAATGGAGAAAATCCTAGCTCAGAGGTTTTCTCCTTTTAATTTTTCTACTATTCCTGGTTTTCCTAATGTTGTCCCTTCTCCGGATGGATGGAGCAATTATTTTCCCATGTTTAGAGAGCATGAAGAGGGAAACCCTACTCAACATCTTTGTGAGTTTCATGAACTCATGCATCAATGGGAGATACATCATGAGGATGTATTATTGAAAATGTTCATGTTTTCATTAGTAAGGGATGCTCGTAAATGGTATCATTCTTTACCCCCTACTAGCATTTCTTCACTCACAGAATTTCATACATCTTTCACCACCTATTGTCAGAAGCTTTATCCCTCTGAGTTAATTTTTCATAACTTCTGTGAGGGATACAACAACTGTATACAAGATAGAGTTTCTTCTTACATAGGCTGTGAGGATGATCATGATGACTTGGATCAGAAATCAGTCATTTCTCTTCCCCATTCATCTGCATCAAAGGAAGGTTATGAGAGTGATGGATTTCAGGAAGAAGAAGATGCTTTGGGTGGAGTTATGGAGATGATAAAATCTATCACTGCCAGACTAGACAGGTGGGAAGTTGAACGATGTGCAGAGGATTTTCCAGCCTTTGAAGAAGATTCTTTTGGTATCTCTACAATGGATGATGATGGAAATCTCAGGGAGGAAGAAGATGCTTTGAGTGAACTAATGGAGAAAGTGAAATCTCTCACTGCCAAATGAGCAAGGTTGGAATCTAAAGACAATGGAGAGGATTTTCCAGTCCTTGAGGTAGATGTTCTTGGCAGCTCTTTTGAAGAGGATATTGAAGAATTCATAGTAGCATTAGTTTCTGCCCCTGATGAGCCTATTGTTTTAGAATTAAAGGAAGAATCCAGTATGGAAGAGGATTGTTCTCTTTTCCTTTATGATATTTCCCATGATGTATTCACATTTTGGATTGAAGAGAAGGATCAGGAGATCGTTCCTTTTTACAAGATAGGGGAGTTTTGTGCTCACCCAGCTTTGATGATCATCCTGGTAAAGAGTAGACTTCAAAGCCTTCTCCTCTGTTCACAAATATAGGACATTGTGAGGAAATCAACCTTCCTAAGAAACATGATGAGGAAAATATCTTTGCCATAGGTCTTGTTTATGGCCATTATGAATCTGACCCTTGGGAGAGCCAAGAAGAAGAAATCCTCCAAGGTATGATTGTGTCTATCGGAGGTTGTGATGATGAGGGATGTAAGGATGGAAGTTTGGAGGAAGAAGATGTTCTGAGTGAACTGATGGAGTAGGTGGAACCTCTCACTTCCCAACTAGCAAGGTTGGAATCTGAAGACAATGAAGAGGATTTTCTAGTCCTTGAGGAAGATGTTCTTGGCAGCTCTTTTGAAGAGGATATTGAAGATTTCATAGCTGCATTAGTTTATGCCCCTGATGAGCCTGTTGTCTCGGATTTAAAGGAGGAAATGATGGCAGAAATGGATGGTTCTCTTTTTCTTCATGAGATTTCCCATGATGTGTTTACATTCGGGGCCGAAATGGAGGATCGAGAGATAGTTCCATTTTTTCAAAATGGAGGAGTTTCATTCTCCCCCAACTTTGATGATTATTTGGAAGAGGAGCATTTTGCCTTATGTCCAGAGACAGTCAGCAAGAATCCACCACCTAAGATCAGATAGACTACATCATTTTTCCACCCACCTATGCTTACCAGAGATATTCAACCACGCGTGAACAACTTTGTAGTAGAGGAGGCTTCTTGTCACCAATTTTCTGGAGTTTTCCACTAGTCCTATGAGCCTGTGAAGGAATACATGGAATTGTATTTCCTTCACAATTTGGAGCCACCCTATTTCATCTCAACTTTAGTCTGTAAGGAGGAGTTGAAGAGTGTAATTGTTCTACTATCACGGTTACACCATCTGTTGGTGATCATCGACAGAAGGAAGGCGCTTCCATTCAGAAAGTTACTTGATTGGCTATGGTGGAAGTTTGTTTTCACCTAGCCCCATGTAAAAAGTATATTATTTAGGACTATACATAAATAAGTTCCTTTGCGCATGTATGTTTATTTTTCTTTTCAGTCTATATTTTCAGCAGGGTGTTTTGAGCTTGACCCCATAGCCCAACAACAAGGCACTGAAGCTACAAAATGAGTTCTTAGAGCATCACAGGGATGACACTATCCCCCATGGAGCCTAATGTTGGCGCCAATTCTTGCAAGGGGGTTTTTTCCTAAGAGATAAGCCCCTTTGGGGAGCAAATGCACATTTCATTAAGCAGCGGGCAAATCTGGGAGGCCAGAATTTGTGCGCCCAGATCTATGGTTAGGGTTGGATTCCGAAGCCCCCTCTCCATTCTACCTTTAAAGTGGAGGGGGGGGTCCGAAATTAGCCACGCATCTCTCAACGGCCTATATTGGGGAGCCCAGATCTGTGGCCAAGGATCAATTCTGGACCCCCCCCCTATCGTTCTACCTTTAATAGGGGGGGGTATGAAATGAGAGAATGAAAGTTTGAGTGATCAATATTTAAGAACATAGATCTATGGATGAGGATTGATTCCCCCCCCCCCNTTAATGAAAGGGGAGGGGGGGTTCTGAAATGGGTGGGTTCATGTGGGGCCCCCTAAAACCCCTTGTCACATCTCAGACTCCCTCCGCTTACCGCCTTCCCCCATGTCATATTCCTTTTCCCTTTCATCCCTCTCATCCTCCAACATGTTCTCCTCCTCCTCCAGACCAGTCACCTTACAGCTTACTCATCACCTCATGGCACATCGCCTCATCATCTAGTGTCATAGCCTCTGTTTCTTCACCACATGGTGCTTCCACCTCAACACTTCTCATCCCACCCTCACAGTGTTGACACCATCACTCAGACCCTCATCCACATTCACCATATGGGTCCCCTCGCAACAGTCCAATGAAGCAGCATGAGCTAAAGGGAGACTGCCACGTCCTGCAGGTGTAGAGTTGACCAAGCCTTCCCTGATCTTGAGAAAGAAGTTATTGAGGTAGTTGATGGTGGTTGAAAGTCATATCCTTCCATAAATGGAAGGCCGGGAAGGGAAAATCACAGTGGTAGGATTTCATTCCTTTCTGATAAAGTATCATGTCCAACATTAGACTGCATGGGCAGTCTGACAGGTAAAAGCCTGACGTAAACAATTGTGTATGGTAGATAGATTGCATGCACAGTCTGACAGAAGTGACCTGGATGTCGTTCCATGGAAACCTGAGAAAGTTCCTGCTATGAAATTTTTGAGTATATGTAGGGCTTTTGGCCATTTTCAAAAGGCATCGATAGTAGAGAAGATCTCCCGACTATAAAGCTTTAACAAAGCCTTTGGTTCTCTGGTTATAGACTAATATTTTGAGATTTCTTGTTTAATGGATGCTAGCTTCCTCCTTTCCTTTTTTCCTCTGAATCTTAAAGCCCGGGCATGGATGCTCTGGTCGGGTGTTGTTATAACTATATGATACTTGTTTGATTATATTAATTCTACAACTTTTTAAGGTTTTCTCTAAAGTTTCTCTAGTCCGAGAGGATCTCATATCTGAAACTTTTCCCCTTTCTTTTCTTTCACTTACTCACCACTATGAAAAATTTACTAGCTTAAGTTAGATCAATACCTCACATGTCTTTTCTATTCCAACCCATACTTCTGAGTTGAGCAATATTGTTCTGAGTTTACTTCCATTTGGTCACCCTCTTTTAAGCAAATCATGACATAAACTGATAGGCATCAGGCTTTGCTTTTGCTGCAATCCAGGAGTGAATTCTGATGCCAACAGCGTGAACTCTTACACACGTGACCAAATGATGTGACCAGAGTCTCCTCCAAAAGGGTATTTTGGGTTTTAAGACTTCACGATTTCTGATGCAAGTCCTTCTGACTCCATCGATCCCCGAAACCTAGAAAAGGGATAACAGGTCTTTGGATCCTCCCTTATGTCTCAACCATATCACCTCAATCAAGTCCTGGGGTCCACCTCTGAGCGCGTAGATATTTCGTAACTCGTGAGTTCATGATACAACAACCCTCTTTTTCCCTGAAGTCCGAACTTGTGACTTCTTTGTTGCGGATCGAAGATCCAGATCCTTCCACAATTTGATGGTCCAACTCTTATAAGGATTTTGCAAATCAGGATTTCACGATTCTTTCTTTCTTGTCACAACTTTATCCACACCTTCGAATTCTGAAATGACAAAATTCAAGCACGAGATGAATGACTCTCATTGACTCATATCCAACGGCTATTCTCCCTCCTGAGCTTATGAGTGTTGTAAGACACTCATCCTTAATCTCCTCACTTATCCACTAGATGAAATGGCCCACGTAACCTCAATGATTCTCCCTCTGAGAATTTCAACCATCCCTTCGATTCCTCAAAGAGTCTTGGCCCAATACTTTGGCATCTTTCCTCCTGAGATTTATTCTGGGAGGTGATTTCAAACCCCATACTTTCTTCAAGTTCTTTGAAGTCTCTATCCTTCATGAGATTGAATTCGCTGCTACAAACTCAATTCTTCTAAGGGTTTCTTGCACACACTCCTTGTGGCATTCACAATAACCTCTAGTTATTCAACACTTCCAACTCTGTGCACTCCCTGCAACAACAGTTCTTCCACCACTCTCCTTGATTGGAAAATTCTAAGACTTCAATCGGCCTATGCACACCTTGCATGGCTCTTGTGCTATACTTTCACTTATGTTGGTATAAGAGAAACGGTATCCCTCTTGATCATTTCTGAGATAAAACTTAGAACCTCGTCAACACACTCCTTATAGAATTTCACTGCACTCCTTGTAGGAATTCTCAGGAAGAGAAACAATTGAAACTTATACTTATTCTATCATACACTTCATACATTCAACATGAAATAAATAGCATACATACACACATAACATTGAAACAAATGAATAAAAAAGAATGTAAACCAACTGTAAACATACCATTCAATAGATGCAAATAGTAACCATCAGTACACCATGAAATTGGATCAAAACATTCTTATATTAATCCAAGTGCTCCTATACATGTGTTCAATAGGAACAAATATCTTCTTACACAACCTCTAATATATTTGTTCTTCTTTTCTCTCCTATGATCTCTTTCTCTACAACTACAATCTTACAATGATAATTCTTACAATGCAATACATTCGAGGGAGCTTTCTAGAGTTTTCCCTCCTACACTCTGAGCTATCTAATTTGAAATTAAAATCTACAACTACTTTTCATTTAATACAATAAATGTCTATAGCTGGCATATGAGAGCTATGCTCAAGATCTGCGCTACAATCCCCCAAATAATTTAAGAACAATTACATCTTTTCAGATTTTACATTAATGTGCTCTCCTTTGAATTCCAAAATATCTCCAAAATGTGCACTGGTGCATATCAATTTGTCTTCCGCTTGCGCTTTCCTTGCTGGTGATGCTACTACATCATAAGGCCTATATAATAATGTGAACAAGTTTAATGTAAGAATACTTAATATAATGTTCTGCTTCTAGAAAGATCTTCCTCTAGAATGTTCTTTAGAAGATATAATTACTATAAATATGAGTTGAAGCCATGTGAAATTTTTTTCTTGAGAATTATTTTATAACCGAGCTCTGCTCTACTGGAGGTTTCCCCATTGAAGAGGCAAGTGAACTTGGATTTCTATCAATAAAGGTATCATTTATGGAGTTATTATTCTCTATATTTTGTTTTTTTAGCTGGTATTCATCATAGTAACTATGTTTCTTCTCTACATAATACATCTAGTACCTTACAAGTGGTATCAAAGCACTTTTCTCTACATAAATTTTAGATAAAAAATTCTAGGCTAGAGACATGTACTACTAGCGTCTTTAAAGCAAAGAGATATGTCATTCGATGAGTAAAACTATGGTTGGGGAGGAATACATGCAAGAAACACAGATGGCTTTACATGTTACTTGGAACAATTTTTTCGCCTAGTTGGAAACCTTTTGTAACCCATGTTAGTACCCCTTCGAGTAGTACTACATTGGACAACACCTATAGACAACCATAACTCCCACATATCTTCAAGTATATAGGGAGTCCCCTAGGTCTCTTGAAACTAACTATAGATCATCTTATCGATCTCATGACTGTTTTAGTGGCACCAAGAACAACACTCTAGAAGATCACTCTTGCGTAACTGGGTAATCAGGTAGTACAACTAAGGGTACGATCGATCCTCCTTAGTTGGTTCCTTGAGATATTGGGTCAAGTGCTATTGTTCAATACCACATGTATATTAAAGAGATATAGTACAAACCCTTATCTATAGAAACATTCAAAACCCTAACCCTTGTCATTGGAATAGAATAGAACAGCAACAAAGGGTAATTTTTGTAGCGCAACCCTACCTTATGCATCTAGGTTGTGAAATAACAAAAAAATTCTCCTTTTTAACAATTTTGGCATTCGATCACTATAGTATTCTTACGGATGAAGTATGACTCCACAAGAGTTTAAAAAAAAAGAGTATAGTGGTCTTTCCGACATCCTTATTTGGGACCTATCCCACTAGATTCCTCTCTTCCCCCTAATAATCATGGTATATATCATTTCTAAGAATTTTTTTTCTATGGACCCACACACCCTCTACGACACCCTTATTTTCATGCCCTAAAAAAAATAAAAATCAAAGAAAAATTTCCCATTCCTATCATTAGTGACCTTTTGGATGAATTGAGTGGTTCTCGGTGCTTTACCAAACTTGACATTTGTTTTGGATACCAGTAGATATGTATGAAAGAGGAAGATATTCCCAAAATTGTCTTTCGAACTCATGAGGGTCACTATGTGTTCTTGGTCATGCCCTTTGGCTTGTGTAGTGCATCTTCCACTTTTCAAAGTCTCGTGAATCATGTCTTATGTCCTTTCCTCTTTCATTTTGTATTATTTTTATTTGATGATATCCTCATCTATAGTCAAACCTTTAAATCCCATCTCGCCCATGTGGTTTGATTCCTACACTTACTTTCTGAGCACAATTTGTTTCTCAAACAGTCTAAAGGTTCTTTTGGAGCCTCTAAAGTTGAGTACCTGGGTCATATTGTTATAAAGGATGGTGTACATGTGGATCCTAAGAAAATTGAAGCTATGAAGGATTCAACTCACCCTAAAACTCTTAAGAGTTTGTGTGGTTTCTTAGGTTTAACGATCTATTATCGCAATTTTGTTCAGAATTTTGGTAAAATCATTGCTCCTATTACTACTCTTCTTAAAATGAATGCTTTCAATTGGAATCTTGTAGTTGATCAATCCTTCCAAGCCTAGAAAGAGGCCATGTGAAAGACTCCTGTTCTGGAACTTCATGACTTCACCAAGACGTTTTTAATGGAATGTGATGCTTCAGGGAAAGGAATTATGTTAGTCCTCATGCAAGATGGAAGACCTCTGGTTTTCACTAGTAAACAACTTTCAAAGCACCATTTGGGAAAATCCACCTATGAAAAGGAAATGTTAGCTATTTTTCATGCAGTGGATCTTTGGCATCCTTATTTGCTGGGGAAATGCTTCCAAATTAAAACCAATCATCATATCCTTAAGTATTTTTTGGAAAAACAAATTTCATCCTCATAGCAACAAAAATGGGTGACCAAGATTTTTGGTTATGATCATGAGATCATTTACAAGAAAGAAAAATAAATTGCGTTTTTTTATTCTCTTTCAAGAAAATATGAAGAAGAAGGGTCCCTCTTTTCCCTCTCTTTCATTGTAGTAGATTGGATACAAGTAGTTTTCTAGGAATGGTTGCAATATCCCAAACTTTCTAGCTTGATCCAACAATTGCAACAATATCCTCAGGCATCTTCGAGATACTCTTGGCACAATGAGGAGCTTCACTATAAAGGGTGTCTGTATTTAAGAAAAAATTCTCACCTTAAATCCACTATGTTCTCTAAACTTCATGCTTCACCCACAATTAGGCATTTAAGCTTTCACAAAACCTATGGATGAGTCAAATGTTTTTTTTCTGGGAAGGAATGAAACGGGACATCCACACATCTGTGAATGAATGTGATACTTTTCAATGCAATAAGGGATAAATAGTAAAAACTCTAGGCACACTCCAAATGATCCCTATCCCACCTGCTATAGGGATTGATATTTCTGTGGAATTCATTTTCATCTTACCTAAATTGGGAAATAAATCAATCATCATGGTTATAGTAGATCTCATTTCCAAATATGCTTATTTCTATGCTCTCCAACACCCATTCATAGCATCCACAATGGATCAATTTTTGATCCAGGTGGATATCCGTGGCCACCCACCTTTTCCAAATGGCTCAAAACAATTTTCTAGCAATTTTGGCAATTTACTATTTTTAGCAGGTTTTAACCTCTAGGGCCATTTTGAGGGCCCAAATGAAGGTTTTCCGAGATCGATGTTCTCAATGATATCCAAAGGAATTATTGATCCCCCAAAATGAATCTCCTTTAAGATACCTTTCCAACGAGCTATCATACGCCTAAAACAAAGATCGTATGCAAAAGTTAGGACCCCAGGAAGTTGATGCACTCACTTACCCAAACGGGGCCCACATGACTTTTGGTGCTTCATCTCCTAGGGTTGGGTTTTTGAATGTCTAGGGTTTTTGGCATTCCTTCTTATTGTAAAAAGGCCTTTGGAGCCTCATTTTAGTCATCTTCTTGCGAATGTGAGTAGCCGTCACATCTCTTCTCAGAGATAAGATGCCACCATTCTAGTCTTTCACTCTGTATTTTTACAGTCTCTGTACATTTCTTTGATTAATAGAAGTCATGTATTACTGTATATATGTGTTTATGGTTGCATCTATGATACATTTATGTTATATTATTGAATATCTGCAATATCTCTGTGCATTTCTTTATTATATCTCCGCTCTCATTTCGTGCCGAAAATAATCCGGATCCATTTTTTATGGGTAATATCTTCAAACTCCATGGGATGCCTCACTCTATCGTATGCGACCAAGATCCAACTTTCACCCACAATTGTTGGCAAGAATTATTCAAGCTCCAAGGAGAAATTATGTATTCCTCCAGTCTAGTCTAGTTGGAATACTTCGGCCACCGATCACTAGGAAATGATTTTCCCTCTTCTACTTATATATGCTTATAGTCTGGTTCACTGGGTAGTAGTTTTCCCTGCAAAACTTCCATATCTCTCCTTGCCTACCATTGGCCATCGACCACCTTCGGATATCAACAAAATACACTGATAAGAACACACCCCCAATAGATAACTGACCATCGAGCCACTGACCATCGATGAGAACACCCACGACTCTACTTTGACCAGTAGTCCACTAGGCACCGGGTTAGAAATCCTTCCTGCCCCCTTCATCACTAAGTGATTTTAGGTCCGGTTGGTGGATTTTCTAGTGAGTTTCTAACCTATACACCACTCTTCTAATGACACATGGTGGTGAATGGACCTACCACGAGTTAACAAATGGCAGGTATGATGGTTTACTAGCCACTGACTAGTTATAATGACAGATCACTAAGGTTGTAGCCAAAAGGTTACACTACATGCAAGCTCTCCAGGCTTCCATGGCGCTTTTTGCTTCATGCACAAGTAACATAGGGTTCTCTATTGATTATAAACTAGTTATTATATCCCTACCAAATGCATGTGGGATAAAATAAAATGTAGATTGTTGTTCGATGGTTGGGGATCCACACAAAGGATCGATCGATGATTGTTGAGCGTTATCTTTCAGGAAGAATAAATCTCGATTCTAGTGTCTGAATCGAGAAAATGAGAGATCAATGGAAAGAAAGGGCCATGAGGAATCACTTGAACATGGTTTCCTGGAAAAAATGGCATTGTTGAACCACAATATTCTATTCTCCTATGAGTTCTTGTAGCAATAGTTTTCACCCTATAGAAAATATTGTCCAAACAACTTCTTGTTTCCATGCAGCAAGCCCTTGTAGGCTCGGTGTTGTAGCCTACATATATGATACCACTCTATAATGTACCTATCCCCCAAGCTGAGTCCCTCCATGAAACAAATGACCTTTCCTGCTAAATATGAATTTAAAAATGCTCCATACATATAACAGAAAACTAAGGGGCAGTAGGCCCATACAAATTACAAAAAAATAGTATGTTGATTTACCCATGCATCTAAAACATTTATAAACCATGAATGCATCTAGTAAAAACAAAAAAAAATACACATCATTCATATTTACCATTTACATAGAGGAATATCATAATAAAACCACATAACACGTATATGTTTATAAAATATGACTAACTAGTTGCGTACAAAGGACGAACCTCCCAGCCATAGGATCTATTGTCCATTTTATCTCAATATAAGGCCATCCATAAGATGAGGCTATGAGTCCACAAGAATATCTCATCCTCTGGCTATCCACTCTCCACACACAACAACCCTAAACCTAGGTTCTACCCCTACAATAGTTTCAATCAACCAGTTCTCTCTTCCACACAACTTCCACAACCCAAGGAATGTACCCCTTTAACTACTCATAATACCTTGGGATGTACCCTTCATTTATTAGGGCTTATATTTCACATAGTTGGTCAATAATCTCTCATCTACTTTAGGAGTGTTCACAACAACCTTCAAAAGGTTTTTGAGCCATTTTTTCATCAAGAAAATGCACTACAGTCTTACATCTTGTTTTACAGGAATGAAAGACACATTTGCAACACAAAAAAAAGCCAAACCATGGTTGTCCTCAAGCATACCATGGATGTTTCTCTTCCCAACACTCAACTCCCCTCTTTCTGCCCAAAATTTGCATGTAAAAAATGTCTCCATTCTGCATATGAATTTCCCTTCTTCTCCCTCGCTTTCTTAACTCTCGCTCTTTCGAAATATGATTGTACTTCATCCCATGCTTTCCAATAACTATGGGATGTGACTTCTCACACCCACCGTCTTAGATAAGTTAAATGATTGGATTTTGGAACACTCAATAACAAATAGAAGGTTATACACACTGATAATAATTTCAAGAATGTGGTTTGGATTAATACCCATGAATAATTTCCCCTTGGAACCTCTCTCTTCTATAATCATAGCCCACCATCATTTTTTTCTCTCTCGTATCGCAACCAAGGATCACTTATTTTATTAATCATTTCAATATTCATAATATACAATTTGTCCCTTGTTCATATTAATCAATATGATATTTTTTCCCCAAACATATCGACTCACCACCCTAAATGACAATTACACAATTACATTATAATTTGCATGGATTAAAACTGGGGATGTTATGGTTCCAAGCATTGAGAGGATAATCCTGGTCACTTGCGGGTCATTTTCACCCAATGTTGATGTTAATTTTCCTAATCTTAGATTTGATCTCTACTTCCAATAAAAACTAACTTTCATATGCATGCATGCACGAAAAACAAGAAAATTCCATATATGATTTTTCTGAAAAGAAATATACTAAGGTTAATAACATCACATGCACAATAGAAATAAGAAACCAATCACACCATTTGACCCAGTAAAATTTTGGGTGAATTACCCTTGGAAAAACCCTGAAGGGAAAACCAGGAAAAGAGAGATTTTATTGATTCTCGAGCACACATATAAATCTAAAAATTTACAACAATAAATGAACCTATATGCTACCTTGGAATTTGTGCCAATACCATGCATCTCTTCCTAGTTGCTGCATGAATTTTAAATTTCATTGGGAATCATGCTAATACTTCCTAGCAGATATACGACCTGCATGCAATGTCTAGTGCTTCCTTGGAACTCATGTATCCGACCACACGTGTGCCTTGCCTTAGGAAACATGAACAAAATATATGTTGAACTTTTTTGTATGGATCTACCTGGGGAAGTGTGTCCTAGGCACCATCGACAATTTTCTACCAACTACAAATTTCTCTCTTCTCCTTAGCTCTCTCTCTCACCTATCACAATAATGAATCCATGTCACTTTTTTTGGATTCTTTTACCTCCATATGTCCAACCTCATAATCATCACCTTGATCTACATACAAGATCGAATCAGATATACAATTATGATATATCTAAATTTCACTTAAATTTTACTTTATGAACTTTAGCTAAGCCAACATTAATTAAAAATTAATTAATGTGCATTTTGATAAAAGTCATTTTATAAAAATAAAGTAATCCTAAGAAAGTTTCTAAATGACTTTTGCATGCTTTGATTCTGAGCCAATGCAGAAACACCTATCTGAGCTACCATATTTTAACACTCCCTCTTAGCGAGGAAGGTGTTTTGCACCACCCCCAACTTATATACAAAGAACACAAACTTCCCCTTAATCAAATATTTTGTGAGGATGCCTGAAACCTACTAATCTGTAGAAATGTATTGAAGCTTCAAAGTTTCTCTCTGAACATAGTCTCAAATGAAGTGATACCTAATATCAATATGCTTCAACCTGTTATGGACCACTATATTTTCCGAGAGTTTAATGCAACTCTAATTTTCATAGTGAATGATGGTATTTTGACCAAACAATCCAATGATAGCTTGTAAATCCATATGGCCTCACAACTTTCCTGGTTAGATGTAATATACTCTGCCTCTATAGAACTCAATTCCATTGACTTCTTATTCCTATTGAACCAAGACACAACTGTTGATCCCAAGTTGAATCAACACCCTAAGGTGTTTTTCATGTCAATTGTACTACCTTCCCATCCTGAGTCTATGTAACCCATCAATATGAATCCATCCCCCTGAACATAGATCAGTCCATAATCTACCATATCTCATAGGTACTTGAGCATATTTGTTTTTTTCCACCCAGTGCACCCTTCTAGGATCAACCATGAACTGATTAAGGGTTTTGATAAAAAAATAGATATCCAGTCTAGTGTTCACCGGATACATCAAAAAACCAATCAACTATTGATACAAAGTGGGATCAACCAACTCAGACTCAAAAGCATGCAATTTCTTCAAGTTGGTTTTCATGGGTATAGACATAGGCCTTAAATCCATCATCTCAAATCTCCTCAATATATCCACTACATATTTTCCCTGCCCCGAGAAAATCTGACCTTCCATCTACCACACTTCCAATCCCAAAAAATAATGCATCAACCCAATGTCCTTCATATCAAACTATGAAGAAAGATCTTGCTTGCATCCCTCGATGAGGTTCTCTGAACCATTAAGAAATATATTATCCACATACAAAACAAGAATCAAAGGAACCTCACCAACCAGAATGTAGTAAAGGTTGGAGTCTGCCTCACTCCTCATAAATATTATCTATTATAAATAGCTATCTATCATTGAATACCAAGATATGGGAGCTTTCTTGAGCCTGTATAATGATTTCTTCAAACTTTATACATGGGACTCTCTCCTATGCACCTCAAATCCCTGAGGCTACTTGATGTACACCTCCTCTTTGTTGGGGTACATGCTCAACTACATACTTAGTGACATACTCATTTTTTCTTTTTTTCCTACTATTTAGGAGGATTTTTATTTATAGCATGTCTATTTTTAGCTGGTGGATTCCTATATGTAATACCATGGGTTTCCAAAACCATGGGCTCATAAACCACCATTAGAAAAATTCCTATTTTTTATTTACCATTAGGCCAATTCCTATTTTTTATCCACCATTAGGCAAATTCCTATTTTTAGGAGATAATTCCTATTTCCTTAATTTTAGGAGATATTTCTTATTTCATGGCTATACAATGCACTTTAGTAAGAATATTAGCCTCCTAGAGAAGTTCCCATTTCCCATATAATACTTGGAGTTAACTCACTTCACTTATTTAGTGACTTTACATAATTTACAAATTTTCACTCAGTTAGAACTTTAGTTCCATTCTTGGACTCTAGTCTTATTCTAGGAGATGTTTTCTATTATGGAATGCATGTTGACTTCATGTAGAGTTATCACTAAGTTTGAACCTATATTTTTTATTTTTTTTATTATTAGCAACTTTTAACTTTAGTTAATTTTTGCTAGTGGCAGAAGTTACTTTTTTACTTGAGCATGCACATGGAAATCCCAACCTAGTGCGCATTACTCCTCATGTGGAGAGTCTTATATATTGCACTCATTGTTAAGGATTAATACAATGCGATTAGAGTTGGTTTCTTAGTCTCTTCTGTGTGAATATCGATTTTTTTTTTATCACTCCTCTCTCTCTTTTGCTATTAGCTAGTGTAGTATTTCCTTCTCACAATTAGGTTTTGAATTGTGGTTTAATCCTACATGGTATTGGAGCCATTATTGTGAGGGAGTATTCACTTTTATTGCAGGTTCATACATCATATTGGATATCCCATAGAGAACTATGGATTGACCATCTCCTTTAGTGATCTTGACACCCTTCAACTACTTTGAGTGGAAGCCCAAGATAGAGATTATACTTCAAGGAAAGGGATTGTATAGGATCACCATGGTGAATAAGGATATTTCATCCATAGAGAAATAAAAATAATTCAACAGAATGGATGAATCCCACAAGATATTTTTCTTTAGAATCTCTCCAAATCTCATCTTTCATGTCGATACTTGCAAGACTCCTAACGATGTTTGGACAAAGCTGAAGGATTTTCTAGGAGAGAAAGACAATCCAAGAGGTCATCAGCTAGAGAATTATATAAATGCATTGAATCCAACAGATTTAGAGACCCTGTAATACTAATTCTATAATTTTCAAACTTTTCTTTCTCATGTTAAGGCTTGTGGAATTGATCAGAAAGATGAACAATTAATATTTTCAATTCTAACAAAACTAGGACCAAAGTATTCTATCTACACTTCTTCTTTTCATACTACCAGGTTAGCTATGGGATATACATGGAAGATTCCATCCCTAGATGATTTTATGGAGTTACTTATCAATGAGTAAAAAGGATCCTCCAAACAGGGGCACTTAAGATTTCCAAGCCCCATGCGCTTACAATTCAAGGAAGTCCAAAGAATAATAAGCAAAAGAACAAGGGTAAGAAGGACCAAGAGAACAAGAAGGAAGGTAAAAAAAATTCCATAGTTGAAAATTCGAGTTCCAAGGCATCAAAAACAAGAAGGAGAAGAAAAAGTGTTCCTATTGTAACGGGGTTTCCATCCTGAGTGTATGCCAGATCTCATGGCACAAACACTTGAGAAACATCACCTTGAGGATTGTATGCCAGATAATGCAAGGAAAAATCCATCATCAAAAAGAGTTGATGGTCATGCATTACTTGTTATTTCATCTTCTTCCAATAGTCTGGTTCTTGATTCAGGGGATACCCATTGTTGAAGGAAAATCTTCCTACGGATAGGTAGATCTCCTCAAAGAGATAGAATCTTAACTCTAAGACAAAAAGTGCTTATCATGGTCACTAAATTCCTTTTAGGTCTACACAAACTAATGCATGAAGAGGAAGGAGGAAATACGTACCTTTTACTGGTGTTTGTTCCTGCACGCTCCAAGTTGAACTCCGATCTTGAGCTCCTCAATAAGCCTTGTGGACAAACAAAGTACAACCACTTTCTATTCTATCGAGGTTAGTTTGAAGAAGACATATCTACTTAGAGACAAATTTATGTAATGTCAAAGATAAATTAGAAAGAAACAGGCCAAGCATATTACATTAATGAGGACAAAATGTTACTTACAACCATAAATGGAATGTAGTAGTTTTGTCAAGTTCTCCTTGTCTAACCCTTTCTCAAAAGCTCCATGATCGAAATGACGATAGCTTCGCTGATTAGCCTCCACTTCACTATGTGTTCCCTATGAGATAATAGGTTTCATGCTTCTCATCCCTTCTCCAAATATCACTTATGAGATCATAAATTTGGTATCATTCTCCATCCAGTTCCCCCTTTCACCATGAGAAAGCTTGCTTATATAGCCTTGGAGAGGCTCAACGACTTGAGATATCATTGGGGTGAGTTGAGGATTTTCCTCCTTGAGTTAGGGATCTTCCCTAAGATCATGGTTGGACTAGGGATTCAAATCCAACTACCTTCTAATATTGAAAAGATCTTTTCCCCATTCATCTCAACAAGCCAACTGCTATCCAGAATAGGTGGCGCTCCCTCAAAAGGGCCATCAGAGCATTATAGCGCTCCCAAGTAGGATTTAGGGGGGTGACATAACTTCTGAGAGTAGGAGAACCCCTTCAAAAGGGTTGATACATTGTTATAACTCTCCTAGATAGACTATAGGGGAGAGCCAACACTCCTAAGAGAGGTATAGGGGAGCGCTGTCCTCCAAAAAATTAGTTTTTTGGTTCTTTTAGATGGAAAGAGGTTTATAAGCCCAATTAACCATTCCTCCTCTTTCAATTCAAGTGTTTGACATGTGTCAAGTGTCCTCTTTATGTCATGATAGGCACGACATAGGTATTATAACAATATACTTTTCCTGACACTTGCGACACTTGTGAGCAAAATGTGACACTTGCAATGACGACACTTGTGACACTATTGAAGTGAGTAATTTCAATGTGTAACAGATTGCCCCCCAAAGTATGAAGTTAGAAGATAGGAACTGATAACTGAAATGCTTTGTAGAATTTCAATAAAGGTTATAGATGCAGAGAACCTGATAGAATATGCACACAAACATCCAACAAATATTATGACATGTTTCAAACCCAAGGCAGGCATACCTATGCTTGGGTGATCAAGACTAGCAAGATATGGCCTCCATAAAATACACTGCGGATCCATAATTGTATTGATAAAAGGTATAGCCACCAAGGATATAGTGTGGATATATACTCTGATGACCTAAATTGATTGTATCCATGGAGAATACACAGTGGATATACGAGATGAAAAGACATATCCATGACCAATATAAAGTGGATCTATGTAATAGCATATGTGTCATTGTTCAACAGAAACTCCTTTGCAACCTGGGTAAAGTACATATCAGAGTGATCACTCAACCCAGGGTCTTCTTACCAATCTCGATGTGGTACGAATCTAACTATATGAATAGACGTCCTGATGTTGAACATGGTAGAAACCACTTGATTATTGGTCAATGATGTAAACCGTTAACAAGCGCGAGGGAGATCACCATTAATGTCAATGATTCCCAAGGTACTCTAGTACATTCCAATGAATGTGAATGGATGAGCTGAAGTCAAACATCCATGGAATCATCCGATTAGAGGTCAATGATGTAAACTCACTGTCGAATGTGAGGAGGCCTGCCATTGAGGCATGCATGTCCCAAAGTACTAAGTGGTTTCTAAGTCTAGTTCCTGGATAATGTGTTGAAGTCAACAGGAATAGACTCGTCGAAGGAGGGCCTTGATGTATCTTCCATCAATGACACAAAACAGACATAGAGATGTAATTGGTAGATCAAATGAACATGGACTGACATGGGTATTGAGATAAGATATTTGTGATGGCTGACTCTTGAGGTGGATACTTCCCTTGAACACTGAGGCACGACAACAGAAACATGACTTGGACCAAAACTTGATGATGCAGTGGATGTTGTGACTTATGTCGGGTGACCCAAAGGAATATAGGAAATTCAAAGGATTGGCTCAATGTAGAGTTTCAGTGGATTGAAATGTGTGCAAAGACAAAGTGTTTTGTTCGAGGGTGACTCTAAGAGTTACTTGGTAATGTTCTAAAAAAAAAAACTACTTGGCTTGGTTCCTTCAATTTTTCCCCCCATCCAGATAGACGAGTACCTCTTTTTAATTTAACGAGCTCAAGGAGGATAACACATGCTCGATAAAACTCACCTTCGATAAGTTCGTCTTCCTTTGTTTAATGAACTGGAATAAGTAAGGGTTCGATCCCATATGGGCATGTCAATGTTTTGTTTAGAGAGTCCAAAGACAAAAAAATTGAAGGTTTTTCATGATTATAGAGTCTGGAAAAACACTTAAAAGAGAACTCTCTCAGTTCCTTTTTCATAAAGTAGTCTTATGATACAGAAAAAGAGATAAACTATCACTTAATAGACGTTTTCTTCAAATACTTTAACGAGCGTGAAGAGAACAAGGTGCTCGACAATCTTTTCATCTTTAGAGAGTCTGAAAAGAACTTAAAGATGACTCCAGTGTTGTCCTTTTTTGTAATGTTAGTCTCACAAGGTCGAAAAAGAGATAAATTATCACTTGAAAGATGCCCTTTCAAACCTTTTAACAAGTGGGAAAGGAAGAAAGATCACTCGGCAATCTTTTCATTTTTAGAGAGTCTAAAAAGAGCTTAAAGGAGACTCCAAGGGGTTCCTTTTCTGTGTATCCATACAGGTCCAAAAAAGAGATAAGAGTTTACCTGGATGCATTCTCATGTATTTACGAGCATGAGAAAGAACAAAGACTAAGCTCGGTATGCCCCCAGCTTGAAAGCTAGTGGCTTAACTCCAAAATGATCAGCAAAGTTTGCTGACATGCCCTCCAAGCTTCAATTCATTCACCGATTTTGATGTTGTCACCAATTTCTCCAGTAGATGAGAAAAAGGAGAAGGGTGGATGAAAAGAAGGTTCAAGAGAGGTGACTGTTTCATTTTTTAACAAGCTTGACACAAGAAAAGAACTATGCTCAGGGTCTCTGTTTCATTTTTTAATGAGCTTGCCATAGGGAAGATAAACTATGCTCGTGGTTTCGTCTGGATCATAGCTTCCAAGAGGATAATTCTTTGGAAGGGTACCATGTCAAATGATAAAATGTGGTCATGGACTCCAGGAGATCTTCGCTGGATGGAAGATAATCACTTGGGAAGGAACACATGTCGAGGGTTGTGATAGGAGTAAGGAGATCAGGCTCCAATAATCCTACTGAAGAAATCACCATGTCTACTACCGGATCCAAATCATTGGAAGTTGAGAGATGGGAGATGATAGAAAATCGACATAAGGAGGGGAGATAGACCGTATATCTTCCCAAATTTCTTCACGAGGGGGAATAAAAGAGGATCGATGATGGTTATTATCCCGAGGTAACTTGTCAATGAGAAACATTTCCAGAATAGATTCATCAAAAGGAAAAATTGGGGAAATGTAGTCGATCGCAAACGACAAGGAACTCAACCATGATTGGATTGAGGAAACCTTAGGTGCCAATAGATGTTGGTCATCTAACAAGGGAGAAGCATATTGGGTAGAAACGTATGATGTTTCAGCTAGACTAAGTAGCATGGTGTCACCTAGTGCATCAAATTGCAATGGACGATGTACAATCCAAGGGTCAGATGATTCCAAAGATTGATAAACCGCTATCGAAATCATATCGACGGTGGCAATATGATGGGTAGTCGGTGGAAGTGGTGTAGGGAAGGTACCCATGAGGCTAGAATCTTTCAGTAAGACAACACCAATGCTTTCATATGTGATCTTGTGTTCTCCCAAGAAAGGAATATTGTTGGTAGCAGGAACGCGAGCATCGGTCATGCAGAAATCCAACTGATCAACAGTGAAAATTTTTCCCTGATGAGGAAATTGGACACATCAAAAAACTAACGAGGCGATGACAGTCATAGCATAAAACCAAATTATTCCAAGTAACAAGTTGTAATCGAGGGGAGCATTAAAAAGCTCGACATCAACAGTAACAGTTTTTCCACCCAATTAGATGGGTAGGGACTGTAAAAGCCCATGGGGATGAAAACCTCACCCGTCGAAGGCACGTAACATCGCTGGGGATTTGTTGAGTGCTGGTGATTTTAAACCTTTCCAACATGCCAAATACATGACACAAGTCAAGGCTCCCTCATCCAGAATAGTTCAATGGATTTGTTGATTGTGAACAACAACATCAACTTGGAAAGCAAGTTGGTGGGAGATTCAAGACGCATAATTGTCCAGGTTAAACATGATCTGATTGGATGACTTAGGATCAACAATGCCAAGAGCGGCCAAGAGAGTTTTACATTGACTAGGGCAGTGCTGTAGAACTTCTAATGCAGACATAGCACACGGTGCTTGAGCCAAATCTTCAACAATGTTGTATTTTTGGGTGGCACGTGAACTAGGATTAAAGGTAGCTTTATGTATAGTGCTCTTAGGAGGGCATAAGATAGAGTCGAACATGGGTTTCTCAATCTGGAGTGGTCCAGATAGAGGATTAACCGATGGAAGACTAATGGAGGATGATGATGGATCTGGTAAAGTGTCAGGACCGTTAGTGTCTTTTCCTTTGTCAGGGTTACTTGGTGTGTCATATGTCTTAGAGAGAGTGGTCAAATTGATCCCGTTAAACATACAAATATGTGCACTCAACAAGGCCTCGTCATTAGGATCGCTAGAACTTCCCCCAGGAGAGGGGGTTTGAGCAACCATGGATTGTTGTTGTGGAAAAGGTTAAGTAAGCACAATGGGTTGTGACTTTCCTTGGAAAATTTTGGCCACTTCATTGTGAAGTGGACAATCTCAAGTGTAGTTATCGTCACCACAAATGATACATGGGAATTTCAGTTTCCGTTGTGGTTTCTTTTAGGTAGCAGGTGTTTGATTTTTGGGTTGTTCATTATTATTTTTTGATTTATTCTTTGTCTTGTTCTTACCTCCAGATTGTTGTGAAGGGGAAGATTGAACTGCACTCACCTCAGAGATCTGAGTTTGGAGGGAGGTAGAGGAGGGTGTAGTTGATTTGGAAAAAGATTGAGTTTTGACGAAACTGATAACACCATCTGCATGAGATGAGGATGATGGCTTAGAAGGATCGGTATTAGCTCGAGCACCATTCAGAAGCAAATCATACAAAGTAACAGATTGAGAATAAACCAAATATAAGTACTGAGCCCAAGAAATGGCTTGTTCCTCTATGACCACACCACCCATAGTGACATCATGAGCGATCGGGGGTAATAGTGATTTAGTAAACCATTCCGCCAATAATATGTCAGGAATGACTGCCTTGATCATCCTTCATCGTTGCCTCCACTCATGAATATGGTTAGAGATATGCACGGAGTTAGTTTGACGAAGGGAGGTCAAGAGTTTAGTACCTATATCGTAGTGGATAGGCAATTGAAAGTGCATGAGAAAAGACATGGCAAAGGAATTGAAATCATGAAAAGAAGCACGTGGTAGTTCAATATACCACTTTGCTGCTGAGCTGGTAAGTATTCGTTGGAAAAGACACAAACATATAGAATCATCCATGGGAGAGTTTGATGAACACCACAAATGGAAAGTCATCACATGGTTGTTCGGATCTTCACCAGGGTTCCCATCAAATTTTGGAATATCAGAAGGAAGTTTAGTTGGAATGACTGGCCAAACCGGTGAATGAGAAATAGGATCATTAGTTAACCGAGACAATTCTGGGAGATCCAGAGTCGCAAGGAAAGGTAGTTGTCGGTTAATGTGTGAATGATACTGGTGTGGCATAGAAACACCAGTAGGACCATAGACTAGGTTAGGTGGATATTTGTAACCAGTAGGTCCTCCTACATACATTTTTTGTTGGCCAGGATAAGAAGGATTCGATGGTGCATGAGAAGTATTGGCATAACCTGGTGGGTTCTGAACATTATAGGCCAGGTGATTTATTTTCCCATGAGGAGGATAAAAAATTTTCCCTTGAGAATAGTAAGGAGTATATCCTGGAGGAGGATACACGTGAGGCCCATGAGGAGGATAAGATTGTGGTCTCGGAGAACTCCAAGTGGTATTTGGGATGCCACCCGGATATGATTACCCGTAAGATGTTCTGGAAGGGATAGGATTGGATACTCCTCCTAGTGGGTTATTATACAAGTGCCCCCCAATGTGGGGTTGATTAAAAGTGCCTCCTAAAGATACTCCCTAGGATTGTGAAGCGTTTCCAGCAAACGAGGGTTGCCCCCCTGCCAGCGGTGAATTTACGACTGGGGTGTGACTGGAAAATGGAGGTTTCCCTCCAAGAGGAGCATGAAAAGTGGGATGTCCCTTGGGAGGGGTAGGCCCACCATAGAAAGGTAGTCCTCCAAAATGGAAATGTTCATTGGATGGTGGTTTCCCTTCAGCCGATTGTGTTTGGCTAGCAGGGGTCTGCATTCTCAGGTGAGAAGATGTCCTAGCAAGATCATGTGGAACATGTGGAGCTGTAGAGTAAACACTTGTAGAAATGGGGGTAGATATTGAAGTTCTTTGGGGATGAGTAGAGGTGATGAGTCCAACATTAGGATGGACTTGTGTTGGTGTAGCAGTAGGGTGAATAACCTGATCGACTGGGTGATTCATAGTTTGACTGGATGGTCCTGTTTCACTAGGAGGGTCATGAGGTTGAAAGGGTTGTCGAAAGGATTTGAAATGTTCATAGAGATCGCGTCCCAATGAAATACTCCATACAGAACATGCAGGTGTGGGATTGGTTTCTACTTTGGTGCTAGGATGAACAGAAGTCCTATACTCATCACCAAAGATTCGTTCTGTGGATCCCATATATGTTTTGGTAAAGATCCTCTCCGGTAATCGTGGGATCTCTTCATCTATGACGTTCCCAAGGGAGTCTAAATGAACCAAAAGTGGTTCGAGAGGGGTTACCAACACAGATGTAGTGGGATTTTCCACCGAGACCAAAGCGCCTTCTGAGTTATCTAACGGAGGAGCAATAGCACTTCCAGTGTTAGATTGATTTTCTACCTCTCTATAGTAGTTTTCTTCTGGAGGGTTAGGAGGTAAGGGTTGATAGCCTTCCAGAGGTAGCCCTTGCATCCTACATGATCGATGAATACCTTGATCGTCTACAGGCTCAATTGTGGAAAATAACATAACACACTTAAAATCTAGGGCCAACTAACAACATAAGCTAATAAAATCTAGGAATCAACCAAGAAGGAAAAAAATTCTCTAGATGATCGTACTAGTTGGTGATGAAATTCAACGTCGTGTGATCAAGTCGAGAAGGGGATGGGATATGGTGGAATAGTTACAATGGTGACCTGCTTAATGGACTTTCACCTTGGTGCAAGATTCCATGCAGTAATTGTGGATTTACCCAACAAGGAGCCCGAGTGAGTTTGACCAATGTCTGTTCCAAGTACAGTGAGACTTCCCTTCACCGTCACCATGTGTAAGTACCTAAATATTATGGCAACTAAAGACACCAATTCACAGTAAATCCCTAGGCAGGTATAGTCGACAGTCCGATGCAAAACGTATGGGCAGGATAACAAGTCTGAAATCAACCTGAGAGGCTCCCACACATAATCATGGGTATACCTCCAAGTGACCCCCAATATATGATCCAACCACTACAAACAGTTGAACCACGGAGGGATAATCTTCGTAATTCACTCGAATGTGACCTCGTGCGTAACCACTGTGTGAGAGGGGGATCCCAGAAAACCAATATGACAATTGATTTTCACTCTCCCTAGCTCAGGATGCTAATGTTTGTTTTGAAAACTTTGGAGAGTTGTACTCACATCCTAATCCAAAGTGCTAACTGTAGTCTATTGTTGGTGGAGGATCCTAAAAACAAAAATGTTCTAGATAATTTTTAATTAGCGTTCGTTTTACAACTGTTCTTTACTCAAAGGGTGCACGAAAGTGAAACTGATGGAATGAGGACTCAATTCCCAAAAATATGCATGAAATATGATAAGAAATCATTTATTTTCAATGAATGCCTATTTAAGGGAAAGCAAAAGAGTCGTTTTCACTTTCAAACACTAATACGAAATGTCCTCTATCAATTGGTTCTCAATCGAATCTAATGCAATGCTAAAACATTTTCAAAAATTCCTTCTAATATGCAAACCAATCACTAATATGTGTATTTTTCATTTGTATGTGAATGATGATTAATTCAATGCAAAAAACTTTTCCTACCAACTACTCTTTCAGATCAAGGAGATTCAGACAAGTATGATCAGATTTTGCACACACGACACACACACCCTCTTGCTATGATTGAAATAAGAAGAAAATAGAAAACAAAATATAACAAAGAAAAATAAAAAAATTCACACAAAAATGAGGTGTATGAAGAATAATGACCTCAAAGAACCGAATAAGATAATTCATAGATTGCTGGTGCCCTTCACCAGACTTCCTGCTTAGTCGAAAAGGAGAGAAGAAAGCAGTGGATTGATTTCAAGCTCTCAACAATAAAAACAAAACTCAAAATGAAGAAGAAGGCCTCAACTATGAACAACAACGAGATTATTTCTCAGAAGGAGGGATGTCAAAGTTCAATGGGAAGAAGCATTGAGTTGCAAAGAATCTCAACAAGTGAAAAAATAGGGTCTGGACATAAAAAAATGCAATTTTTGAAAAGATTTTGTGAAAAAAGGGGTTGGCGCTCTGTTGTAAGGGACATCAAGGTGTTATAAAGCTATTTCCATCACCTTTAGGGATTTCTGGTGCTCCACTAACATGGGCACAGGGGCACTAGGCATAAAAAACTCATAAAAATGTCCAAAAACCCAAAATTTCAGTCAAATTTTGTCAATCAAGATGCATGTGATGGGGTAAGGAGTCAATCAATGTATGAAATCAAACATATGTGGTGAAAAAGGTTTGAAAACAAAAAATGTTAAGACAAGGTCTATGAGGAATACCAAAACTGAAAAGTTTTGATTCGTCCCCAATGGATTCGCTAGTTTCTGTTGAAGGAAAATCTTCCTGCGGACAGGTAGATCTCCTCAAAGAGATATACTCTTAACTCTAAGATAGAAAGTTCTTATCATGGTCATTGAATTCCTTTTAGGTCTACACAAACTAATGCATGAAGAGGAAGGAGGAAATATGTACCTTTTACCGGTGTTTGTCCCTGCACGCTCTGAGTTGAACTCCGATCTTGAGCTCCTCAATAAGCCCCGTGGACAAACAAAGTACAACCACTTCCTATTCTATCGATATTAGTTTGAAGTAGACCTATCTACTTAGAGACAAATTTATATAATGTCAAACATAAATTAGAAAGAAACATTCCAAGCATATTACATTAATGAGGACAAAATGTTACTTACAGCCATAGATGGAATGTAGCAGTTTCATCAAGTTCTCCTTGTCTAACCCTTGCTCAAAATCTCCATGATCAGAATGATTATAGCTTTGTTGATTAGCCTCCACTTCACTGTGTGTTCCCTATGTGATCATAGGTTTCATGCTTCTCATCCCTTCTCCAAATATCACTTATGAGATCATAAATTTGGTATCATTCTCCATCTAGTTCCCCCTTTCACCATGAGAAAGCTTGCTTATATAGCCTTGGAGAGGCTCAACCACTTGAGATATCATTGGGGTGAGTTGAGGATTTTCCTCCTTGAGTTAGGGATCTTCCCTAAGATCATGGCTGGACTAGGGATTCAAATCCAACTGCCTTCTAAGATTGAAAAGATCTTTTCTCCATTCATCTCAACAAACCAACTGCTGTCCAGAATAGGTACCACTCCCTCAAAAGGGCCATCAGAGCATTATAGTTCTCCCAATTAGGCTTTATGGGGATGCCAACACTCCTGAGAGTAGGAGCGCTCCTTCAAAAGGGCTGATACAGTGTTATAACGCTCCCGGGTAGACTATAGGGGAGCGTCGACACTCCTGAAAGAGGTATAGGGGAGCGCTCTCCTTTAAAAACTCATGTTTTTGAGTTCTTTCAAATGGAAAGAGGTTCATAAGCCTAGTTAACCATTCCTCCTCTTCCAAATCAAGTGTTTGACATGTGTCAAGTGTTAAGTACCTAACCAAATCTGCAAATATAATTCAATAATACCAAGAATAAACCATAAACCATTCACTATAACATGAACACAAGAAATAGAGAAAACCCTTGAGGTAGGGTAACACCATATATTAATCCTTATGGAAGGATAAATCTCCTCAAGCAATCCTTGCTTGTACAATCACAATATTCTTCACTATTTTTCATTACATTGCCTACACTTCTTTATATAGCTCTCCCTATCTCCTAGGAACCTTCTAGAGAGCCTTCTCACATTTATTACATCCAACTACCATAGTGGGCCTTTATTAATATAATGGACCTAGTCCACCTTACATTGAATG
>ML817388.1:0-12084 GCA_009831015.1 Picea engelmannii | reverse complement strand
TCATCTCCTTATAATCAAGCGATTTCCACCAAATGGCAGCATCACCTTGCAATTTGAGATCTACCCAATGGGGCCAAGTATCTTCCCATGATGATTTTCTTTCTTTAATGAATGATTCAATACTAGGGCCATCACATTTCCCTATAAAATACATCTTTCCATTTAAAACCCTAAAAAATAGAACAATAAGTTACGGCAAAAAATAGTTGTTTTTTTCTGGAAAAACCCTAAAAAACTGTTGAAGTTAAAATGCTCATAACTTCACTTCCCGGACTTCGTTTCAGCTGATTTGTTTTTTGAAATTGGGTGAAATTGTGAGAGGAAATCATATCTATAACTTTATTTGGAAAATTAGGCCTCCAAATGCTACATAAATAAATAAAAAATCACGCCGCCGTCCGTAGAAAAAACCCTGAAAATTTACAGATTTTAAAACTTCAATATCTTGACTTCCCGGACTCCGTTTCGGACGATTTTTTTTTTTTTAAATTGGGTGTTTTTATGAGAGGAACTAAGGTCTACAACCCTTTTCTGCAATTTTTTCATAGAAATATACCAAAAACTTTGAGAATGTCGTGACCCTCTTTTTTTTTTCCTCCGAAAAAAAAATATGCAAAAATAAAAATTATTTGCCCACAACTCCAGCCAAGGAAAGTGCTCTAATACCAATTGTTAAGTACCTAACCAAATCTACAAATATAATTCAATAATACCAAAAATAAACCATAAACCATTCACTATAACATGAACACAAGAAATAGAGAAAACACTTGAGGTAGGGTAACACCATATATTAATCCTTATGGAAGGATAAAACTCCTCAAGCAATCCTTGCTTGTACAATCACAATATTCTTCACTATGTTTCATTACATTGCCTACACTTCTTTATATATCTCTCCCTATCTCCTAGGAAACTTATAGAGAGCCTTCTCACATTTATTACATCCAACTACCATAGTGGACCTTTATTAATATAGTGGACCTAGTCCACCTTACATTGAATGACCACATTCCCATATATTAATTGACTTCCACTAATAACACATAACTAAATTCCCATTGGGTACCTCCCTAGGTATACTACATGTGTCAAGTGTCCTCTTTATGTCATGATAGGCACAACATAGGCATCATAATAGTATATGTTTCCTGACACTTGCGACACTTGTGACACTTGTAATGGCGATACTTGCGACACTATTGAAGTGAGTAATTTCGATGTCTAACCGACACATGGAATCTTCGAATATATTCTTATCATACTTGGAGACTTGTTCCAGACCACAGATCTTCACGGGAGATGATTCTCCTATAAAGTTGTGTGGTACAGGTAGAGTTGATATAAACCATGGATGATTTTAGGATGTACTTCATGTTTTGAATGAATAGAATCAATATTAAGAAGGCTACGGGCCTTCAACATATCATTAAAAACCCTTACAATGTTGAATTTATTGATAGATGTATGCATCGCAGAGTAGATAGAGGCGCATGTGGCGCCAATGTGCAAATAAACAATGACCTGTTAGCACAGGTGCACATAATGCACTGGGAAACACAGTGTTGATGGTGCACGTGCCTAGAAGACACGCCTGTGGGGTGAGAAAACCATACATGTTCTGATACATGTCCAGGAATAAAATTTCGAATGGAATTATGTTATCTCAGCTCAAAATTTAGCTTTTTGCAGGCAAGCTTGGGCCGGTTATGATACCTAAAATTTAAATAAATAAAAAATAACTGCTCAAACAAACCAAATGGGGGGGAAATTGATACCTTTCCCCAATGGAGTCGCCAATATGTTGTATCCTTTTTGTCACCTAAATGAGAAAAACAGGGACACTTGCAAGTCTAGTTAAGTTAGCTAGATAGGACAGAAATGAGTGCAAGAGCTAGACACATCAAGAACAAGAAGAAAATAAATAGCTAAACTAATAACAATTAAAGAAACTAAACTAAAGTGAACAAGGAAAGTAAAATAGAAAATAACAAATATTCATTCCACCAATGGATAGATTGTATTAGTGGGAAAACACCAAAGAGAAGAGGAGACTTATGGGTCCCCTCTTCCTCCAAGGGAGGGCTCTTGACCCCCAATGAAATAGATATTTTTACAAATAGCAAACTAAAATGAAATGGTGAAGAAATACAAGTCTCATTCACTCAAGAAGTGATGTGAATAGCTCAATGAAATGGTGCTTGTATGATCCAATGAGGAAAGAGGTTCCTTGTAGGATAATATAGGAAGCATAAAAATACAAATAGATTATTGGAAATATAGTGTTCCCATGGCCTATTTTTATAGCAAATATTTGGGGCATTATCCAACTGGTATTTAGTGTGAACAAGGATCCCTTTAGGGCACCTCTAGGTCTTTGACCACCCCCCCACTCAGATTCAGATCGGATTTGAGGGTCAAATCGAATTGGGAGCTAAGAAAAATGTGGGTGGGAGGCCGAATAGAATAATAAATGCATCATTCTAAGGTGTGCACATCTTTTTGCATCCACATTTGTGCATCAGTCGCATGTGCACTTTTTCGGTGTTTTCGACTAGTGCACGTGCATGTGGTTCCTTTGTATTATGAGCGCATGTTGGTTTTATAACCAGTTGTACAGTTTGTGCCCTTTGGAAATGAATTTTTGGGCCATGAATGAACTAATAAGTGTTTGGAGATGCTATATTTTTGTAACCATTTGTGGATGAAATTTTAGTGATAACACTTGTTGGCACCAGGCCAAAGTGGAAAGAAGGATGATCGTGGGAAAGAAAATGTGCATAAACGGAAGTAATAGCCAGAAGGTAACACAACATGCGCACATGAAAGAAAGAATGCACAAGAAAAGTGATAGTGATGTAGGAGCATCTCTCCACGTCATCTAGCCAACCAGCCAGCCACATCAACGCTTGCACTCAAGACTGAAGAGAGGTGTAGCCTTCGTTTTCAATTTTGAAATTGAATGTAATTAAATGTTTTAGGCTGTTGAGCCATGAGGCCATGCTTTTCACAGGTGTAGAATTAGGTAGGCATTTAATTCTTTGAAGGCTGAGATCTAGATCTAGATGGTGGACTAGACAACCCATTCATGTAATTGAATAGGGTAGGTATATTGGAGGGAAGAGCTCGAAGAGCCCCCTCTTGTAAAACATCAATTTGCATCTCATTTTGTAATAGGGAGGAAGTTAGAATATGCACAAGAGAGAGCGAGTGTGCAAAGAGAAGGAGACAAGACTCTGTTAAAGTCTGAGCTCAAGAACACCTTGTAAAAATAGGCATTTGCCATTTAATACAAAGAAGCAGTTTTTCCTGCATAATTCTTGTGTTGAATGAATGTATTTGAGTGTTAGTTATATGTTGTAGGTTTCCATTTGCAGGGAGTTGTTTGATTTTCAGGCTTGAGAGGTTCTTTGTGGCTTCATGCAAGGAGGGTGTGACAGAGTATTGTGGTCTTTGTATACTAGTGCATAGACACACTTCTAAACTCTACGGAGTCAGACAAAGACGTGCTAGGAGGGAACAGTAGATGAAATCAAAAATTCAAAGGAAGACCTTTGAGGTTAATGAACACCTCAAGAGGCAAGGCTATGGAGAAACATAGTTGCAAACAAAATCTTTGAGGAGTTCTGTAAAGCTCTACCAGGTGGGCATTGAGCCAGTGCAAGGGGTGCACAAGGGAAGGACTTTGTTGGGAGTTCGTAAGAAGCAAGAATCATTGAGGATTCTTGAGACTCTGCCAGGAGGGCATTGAGCAGGTGCATAGGGTGCATAGGAGAGGACAGAACTATTGGATTTTCTGTAAGAAGATACTCTACCAGGTGGGCATTGAGTAGATGTGTAGACAGGCACAGGAAGAGAACTCTTTGAGTTCTGTAGTTGAAGGAAGAATCCACTGAAGGATATTTGCAGGGTTTTTGAACACCCTGAAACACTCAGCAAGAGGTTTCTTGAGTAGGGGATAGCTAGGAGGGCATCCAAATTCTCCATCTGTAGGAGAAAGGAAGAAGTATTTATGTCCTTAGCGGTTTGAGTCTTAGAGAAGCTCAGAAGGGATAGCACCTTTGTGTGTGTGAAGACTTTGCAGGAGTGCAGAAGTCAAAATCCTTCAAGGATTCGGGAGCTAAGATCTGGAGAAGTAGTGGATTTATACGCACAGGAGAGGACTCAAGTTGCAGAGCTCATAGGCAAAGGAGAAAAAAGGTGGAGGCCTTTGAGCATTTGAAATTATGCCAAGTTTGGAAGAAAAGCACCAAGGCTCAACAGGAGCAATAGCTATCATTGGATCAGCCGAAAAGATCTAGACCCTTGAAGGTTTCCACGTCCAGGAGGCAGTACAGGAGGAGTGCACAGGAGAAATGATCTAAACCATCAGATATTGAGGGAAGAACCCGAAAACCATTGGATCTTTTGAGAGTTGCACAAGATTTAAACCTTGCAAGCAGAAGTGAAAGTCCTAAAGGGGTTGTATCAAGATATCGGTGTTCGGGAGTTCGGGAGTTCGGAGGACAAAAGTATGGGCACTCGACATCAAAATTCCTGAAGAGGCGAGATTAGATCTAAATCGTTCGTCTGGGAACAGACACATGTCATGAGATTGCCCATATTGGGGATTTTCACATCAGGGTTCAGAGAAGGAAGTCCTTGACTTTGTGAGTGGTGAAGTCGCTAGAAGATTGGGACCATCCATTTGAGGAGGAAAAGTGGCAGAGATCTAGGGATCTTCTAAACTTGGAGGTTCGCAATGTGAGAACCCAGGATTTGGGTGGTCCAAGTCGTGAGTGGTGAAGTCGTGAGAGAATCGAAGTTGTCCATCTGAGGAGGACAGGTGGTAGCAATTGCGGAGTCAGTGAACTATCGAAGAGATCCATGATTTAGGTCTCATGAACTTGGAAGTTTGCAGGGTAAGAGCCCAAGAGTTGGGTGCTCCAAGTCGCAAAGACACAAAATCATGAGGAGCAAAGACAACCATTGGATCCAGAGAATGGGAGGACTATTGGATCAATAACCCCATCACCTATCATGTGTTCATGGGTTTAGAGGTTGAAAGGAGTCATTTTCAAGTTCACAAATAGCGAAGTGTTGAGAGCAAGGCATGAGAGGACACATGGCAGAACCACAAGGTGGGCTCGGGTGATTGATAGGTGAATACGCGTCGTCAGGAGGAAAGGAGTCAACACTCCATTGACTTATCACGTCTTGGGGATTTGCAGAGTAAGGGAATGAGAGTTCAACCCTTCAAGTTGCAAAGTTGCGAGTAGTGAGAACGTGAGAAGAAATGTTAATATCACTTCTCGGTGGTTCGTGAAGGGAAGGTGCTAAGGTTGGATGCTACAACTCATGAAGTGGAGAGTTGGGAGAAGTACAGAAGGAAGGTCAACCTTCACTGAATTTCAAGTCTTGGAGGATCATACAAGGAAGGAACGAGAGTTCAACCTTTGAACTCATGAAGTCACAAAGTTTCAAAAGGATCTAGCATTTATCCTAGTCAACGGTCGCGCATGGAAGGCATTGACAGAGGAATAGCCATACCCATATCAGAATTTTGGGTATTGCGAGATTGGAGAAGGAGGAGTCAAATGCTTCAACTCATGAACTCGTGAGATCACGAGATTACGACAAGTGCCTTTGGAATTGGTCCTTGGTGTTAGTGTTGTGGTCTCTTGGAGAAGGTGGAGCTCACGCCTAGTGCTATTCACATAGGGGAGCTCCCCGAAGGACCTGTGGATCGATAAACTAGAGATCCCAGCAGGGGATCAAAAGAGCTACTTTGGCTCAGGGAAGTGAATGAACGATCCTTAAGACTGGGAGGTCACCCAGAGACTTTGTCAAGGCAGAGGTGGTGGTCTATGTAAATTTGGTATCAGAGCAAGAAATCTATCTATATATTTCAGGCAGAGAAGAAGAAAGAAAAAGAAGACAGAGTGATGGAGACTCTATGGTGATTGCTTGCAGGTGAGTGTTACACATTATTTTCTTCATCCCTATGACTGTTAATGAAGTAAACCTATATGTTGCCTTTAGAGGGGTCAGTGGCCTGAGTTCCTGAAGAGAGAAGGGAGAAGAACTTTTCCTGAGAAAAGAAGTTGCATTTTCCTTTGTAAAATCCATGTAAAAAAGGAAGTTTGCAGGTTGCTATATAGGCAGGGTGCGAGAATGCATGATTCTCATAGGTTTCACCATAGCTAGGGTGCGAGATGTTCGTAGGTTACATTATAGGCAAGGTGCGAGAATGCCTACACATGGGAAAAAAAAGTGTTTTCTTGAATCTTCTAGAAGGAGAAACTTCTATGGTGAGGTGGCATCCGAATGGTTTGGATCTTACTCTCTTTCATGATTTAGTGGGATCATCCTAACCTCCTCACCTTATCCTCTTCAACTTATAAAAGGACAAGAGTTCTCATGGAGAAAGTGAGCTTTTGAGCTTTGGTTGGCTTGGAATTATTAGCTTGCATTGGATTGAACCACTTTGTCAGGATAGATTGTGAATATTATCAGATCTGTGCTCTCAGAATTCTTGGAGTGAAAGTCTGTGGGGAACGAAGGAAATTTGGAAGGGACCTTATGACATCAAGGCCATGGCTGTAATCTCTCTTTCACATTTAATATGATACATTAATATGATTCTTTCCTATAAATCTTGTTGTGTTTTATTGTATGATTCCTTGATCACATACATAGGTTTATTGCTATCACTTTGGTTGGTTGCATTATTTTGTAGGTTCATCATTGTATGAGTGTTGGAATGGAGCTAGGATGGAGATGGCGAGAGGAAGTGACATTTAAATTGTATGTCACTCATCCCTCTTTAGTTAGTAAATTCAATATCTAAAACTTAAGGAAAGTGTCATGTTCTAGTGTGTTTTGTTCTAGATCTAGGTGGATCTAGGGAGATCAGTTAGTGTCTGCACCTACCGATTAGTCCAATAACAAAATTGGTGACTCCAATGGGGAACATATTGTTTCCTAGTTAGTCTAGTTTCCCTTGCTTTGATTTCTTGTTTTCAGGTCTCTAGGTCTATGGGAGATCCATCCAGACTCTTTGGATCTGAAAGTTCACTCAAATTTAGTCCCTTTTCAAATTTTTGCTTGTTTACAGGCATTCTCGCATTGTACCGTTTAGTGGCCTGCGAGAAACACTTGAGTTTGCACCCTGGTGTTAAGTCCAGTGCGAACCCCTTGCAGTCAACCTTTGTTCAGCCTACGAGAATCTTTGATTCTCGCACTGTAATACACTGCCAACCTGCGAACTTGTTTGTGAAAATTTTTGGATTGGTTCTTGTCATTTTTTATGCCCAGTTTTTCTTTGAACAATTGGATTGAACTTTTGGAGCCTATATTGATCTGTTTATAGTCTTCTTGACATTCTTTGAGTTCCTTTTAGCCACTTTTTCTTTGTTTGGTTTCGAAGGATTAGTCTCTTGCTTTGAGTGTCTTTCAATTACAAAGCATGTGTTTTCTTTAGAATTGTTGCAAAGATGAGATTTCTTCTGAATAGTTCGCTTTAAAAGAGAACTTTTAGTTTGGGTTTCTTTGTTTTAAGAAAGTTCATTATTGCTTTTAGTGAAATTTTTGAAACAAAAAGATTTAATTTCTTCCTTTATATTAGATTGGGGGCATCCTTGCATTTGAAGTAGAGAAATTGCATGATTCTTGGGGGGGAAATGAATCGTGCATTGGTGTTCAATACCCTTTTCTCATTTCTTGAGAATCTTGATATTGATGAGTTTAATATATTTTGGGACATCGTGCATATTGGAATGATAAATGTTTTCTCCTTCTCGTAGCATAACTTTCATCGAAATGAAAAGATTGCATCTTCATATCTTTGCATAATTTTCGAGTCAGTCAAAACACCATATTGTCCACGCCATATTCCTTTTGAGTAACAACAACCTTAAAAATAAAGCACTTATAAAAATTGATTAGACATTTTTATCTTCTCTGGTAGCAAACCTACATTAGATTAGTCGTAGGGATTTCAAATAGGTTTGAAAGATAACTTTCCAAAGATTCAAACAAACATAGTATCTTGAGTTAGGGAGCGGTTAAATCCACTTATTACATTTTGTCATGGGAAGCCCTTCTAACAAAAAGGTCAATCACGAGGTCACATTGAGATTAGCAGAGTTACTCACCCTACTTTATTGGTCTTGGTGTAGAGATTACGTGTATTATGGGGGTCGCTTGACAGGTATACCCACAATGGTGAGTGGAAGCCTTTCAAGTTGATTTTGGGCTAGATACCCTGCCCTTGCATGTGGATCAGACTGTCGATTGTTTCCCTAGGCATCATTGTTGTTTGTGGTAACCTTAGTGGCCTATCTCTTTAGGTTCTTTACACAAGGTGACTGTGGAGGGGAAAGTCTTCACGGTACCTAGAATCGACGTTGGCCAATCTCACTCGGGCTCCTTGGAGGGTATACCCATGATTATGTGTGGGATCTTGCACCAGGGTGTAAGTCCATTAAGAAGGTCGTCAATGTAACTTTTCCACCCGCTCTATCTCATCCCCTTCTTACATTGTTCTTGTGATGTTGGATTTCATCACCAACTAGTGCGTTCATTGTGAGAAGGTTTTGTTTTCTTTCTTGCTTACTAGATTTTTAGCGTGTGTTGTTTGTTTTCCTTAGAGGACTCTAGATTGGATATTTGTTTAATGGAGTCAGTTCACGGAATGAACCCCTGCTCCAAGGGAACCTCTTGTTTTTCCTTCTTATGGAAACATTGATCCTCCTCACATCACTACTTTGAGCCTTCCAGGTCTCACTATTGGATTACCGGTATGGTTGTTTTCCACTCAGGTAATCCTGAATGCAGTTAGTGCTTCAGTCACAAGCACTTCCACCCAAGAGCATCAACCTCATGTTGATCCTTCACCTTCTTCACCTTCCTCACTTGCAATGTTGACTTCCATTTCATCTTCTTCGTCGGGTGAAAGTTCTGAAGCTAGTAACCCGGTGACTAAGAAGAAGAAGAAAAGAAAAATTAAGAAGAAGAAAGATAAGCGAGGGTCAAAACAACCAGTTACTGTTAATCGTGCTGGGAGTGTTGATGATGTCAAGATCACCCAAACAACCCGTAAGCCCAAGTACCCTTGCAGGCTTTGTAAGGGTAACCATCTTCTTAAGGATTTCCCTGGTCTATCCAAGGTTATCGAAGCATGGTCTACACACCCTCACCAAACCATGTTGTTAGCCTCTAAACAACATACTAATGACCCTCGATCAACTAGTCATGATATTGTTGGGAAGAATAAAAGTAGAGTCAATTTCCCATGCATGTTATGCAAAGTGAGTCATCTCACTCACCTTTGCCCTTGTATAGACGAAGCCTCTAAATTACTGGAAGACATGACTATTTCACAGCCTCAACTCCCAGCTACTTATGGCAAGCTTTCTCTCAACCCACCTATAGTTGATGGAATGATCACTCCGGTCCCTTCACCGGTCAATCCGGTTGATCATATCGTCAATTTGGTCACATCCTTAGTTGAACCAATTGACAAAGTGGTTGATCTGATACCATCCTTGGTCAATATCATTCTCCCCTCAAAGAGAGAAACTAAAGAGGTCAATCCGATCCCATCCTTGGTCGATCTCACTCTCCCATTAGAGAGTGTCATCCACGTGGTCAATTTGTTTACACCTGTCAACCCCATTCTCCCCTTAGAGAATGAAACTCAAGTGGTCGATCTGATCTCATCATTGATAGATCCTACTCTCCCGCTAGAGAGTAAACCTGATACTGCCCATGTTTTTCTCTTTGATACAGACTCTGTCGTGTCAAGGGGTATTCCTCCTTCTCCCGTGAAACTCCCTCCAAGTAATGAGGCCATACGTTTTGATTGGGGTGTGCTAACTGGACCTTGTCTTCCCTCTCACATTCCTTTCCAGATTACAGTACATGTTTGTGGTCAAGACTTTCCTTAGAAACTGATAGATGAAGGTTCATATGTTAGTATTTTGTCCTCTATTGCTTGGCAAGATTTTGGTTGTCCTCCACTTGCGTCGGTTACACAGAATTTGTTAGCTTTTAATAGAAGAACTAGTCAACCTTTAGGGACCCATCCTCAGTTTCCTGTAACTTTGGGAGGGAAAACTATCTTAATTGATGTCATGGTAGTCCAAGACCCCTTGGATTTTTCTTTACTCCTTGGGTGGGATTATGTCTATGCCATGAAAGATATTGTGTCCACTCTTTTTTGTGTGATATCTTTCCCTCACGATGGAATAATTGTGCCTGTTGATCAAATTTCATTCATTGACCCTGCCTGGATTGCCTCCCTGAATGGTTCTTATATGAAGACATTATCGCCCCCACCACAGGTCAATTATGTGGCGTGGTCGCCCATGGCTTCAACTTCTGATGACTTAGATCTAGTAGTTGACATGGTGATCTCTTCGATAGGGTTGTTAGAGCCTGATCTCTTTACTTCTGTCGTGACCCTTGATATGGTGTCCTTCCAGAGTGTGTTTCTTCCTTCTAGTGAAGACCTCTTGGAAGCCATGATCGAGTTTTGTCCCTTGACATGGTGTCCTTCCAGAGCATTGTCCTCTTGGAATCCATGATCAAGAAGAGACTTCGAGGATAGTTTTTGCGTCTCTGTAACAACCTCGTTAAAAAATTAAACAGAGGTTTCGAGGATAGTTTTTGCATCTCTGTAACAACCTCGTTAAAAAAATAAATAGAGGTTTTGAGGATAGTTTTTACGTCTCTGAGGCAACCTCATTAAAAAATTAAATATAGGTCTTTGAGCATAGTTTTCTAATTTCAAGCTCGTTAAAAAATGAAACCACTTACAAGGATAGTTTTTTCATCTCTATGGAAACCTTGTTCAAAAAAAAAATAGAGGTTACGAGCATAGTTATTTTTTCTATGTCAAGCTCGTTAAAAAATGAAATAGTTTTCCCCCTCTCTATTTGAGTCAAGTCCTGCGTCTAGTATTTGAAGCTTCATTTCATTCTCCTTTGCAGTTGGATGAAATGAAGCTTGGGGGGAAATACTCTCAGCCTCTGGACTTCATGCTGAAGTAGAGATGTTAGCTTCTTAAGCTGGGGGCTAACCATCCATGTGTTATGCATTGGGAAGTCGCAAGCATAGTTTTATATGGTTCAATATTGTGTAAAAATGAAACCACTTACCTCAAGCATAGTTCCCTCTGGTTCAAGCTTGCATAAAAATGAAACCAGGTCCAAGCATAGTTTTGTTTTGTTTTAAAGCTTGTGTAAAAATAAAAAAAATCCCGAGCTTAGTCTTTGTTCTTTCTCATGCTCGTAAATACATGAGAATAAGTTACCGAGCTTAGTATTTGTTCTTTCTCATGCTCGTAAATACATGAGAAAAAGTTATCGAGCTTAGTCTTTATTCTTTCTCGTGCTCATAAATCAATGAGAATGTAACCGAGTATACTTTTATCACTTTTTTGGACTCGTAAAGGTTATACGAAAAAGGAACCCCCTGGAGTTCCCTTTAAGCTCTTTTCAGACTCTCTAAACATGAAAAGATTCCCGAGAAACCTTGTTCTTTTCATGCTCATTAAAGTATTTGAAGAAAACATCTATTGAGTGATATTTTATCTCTTTTTCAGTCTCATCAGACTACTTTACGAAAAAGGAACTGAGAGAGTTCTCTTTTAAGTGTTTTTCCAGACTCTATAATCATGAAAAACCTTCGAGTTTTCTATCTTTGGACTCATTAAACAAACATCGACAGGCCCATACGGGACCAAACCACTCCTTCCTAGGGTTTGTTAAACATACCCTGAGGGACTCGTCTAAAGGATGAGATTAAATTGACAAGCATATGTTATCCTCCTCAAGCTTGTAGCAACCAAAATTTAAAAGACAATATAATTCTACTAATTTACCTAATTTATGTGCCAATTTACTTAATTTCTGAAGCTTTTAAGAAGTATAGATTTCATAATTTGCAAGCTATGTGCATACTTGCGTAAATAAATCTGGCAATAAATATTAAATTTAAGTAAGCAATTTACAATTTGGAGTTTAAATACCTGTCACTGATGCTACCATCCACTGCAGCTTGAATCCTCGCTTGAACCTTCGCTTGAACACCCCCAAAACC